>JAKSZP010007039.1:0-72673 GCA_022478985.1 Massospora cicadina | reverse complement strand
CTACTCTCCTGGTACGCGTGCTACAAGATTGGACAAGCACCCCCCTGGAAGACAGTTGCAAGTATACTTAACCCCAGCAACATGCCTTGACTCCAAGACAAGGTATAGAGGGAGGCAATAGCCCTCCCAAGCTCACTCTCAAAGTCAAATTCTTGTTGATTTAAGCCAAACATGGCTGCAGTTAGGCAATATCTTTAAAATAAACCCAAATTATAAATATATGAATTTTAGGTTCTTTTATTTAATATTTAGCCAAGTTGATAGAAAACAGAACTGAGGAGCCTCCAGCTCCCAGTTCCTTCCCTATATACACATGTTAAAAGCTAAGATAAAATATAATATAAGCTTATGGTGCCAGCTTGAATGATGTTTGGTGTAAACTTTACAGCAGGATCGCGGAATCTTTACTCAATGGTTTTGTGCCAGTTCCGATCCTCAACAGTTCCGTGCCAGTTCCATTTCGAATCCCAATCAAACTGCGAAACTCCCAAGCACCCGTTCCATTCCAATCTCAATTTGAATCCAAATTAAATCTTGAAACTACCCATTTTACTCGTTTTCCGTTTTGTTCTGACTTGGACGCCCATCTTGCTCCTTGGCCTACTCCAAGCTCCGGCCCCTTAGGCGTCCTTGCAAGAACCAACGCCCCCTCCTCCTCCATACATACAGACACAGCCTGCCCTGTCTTACCAAAGATCAGGGCAATGTGATGCTGAGGATAGACCTCAACTGTTACACTCACTAGCATGGGAAGGTTAATTTAGATGGTAAAGTTCACAGATATGATGATTCTGAAATGATTAGGGAACTGGTAATGATCGAGTTCATCTCAATCATTACATTCTGACTCAGATTCAGATTTTTTTTAGTACTAGATGGTTCAGATTCAGATTTTCCAAATTTGAGTTGGATCACTTTTAAGTGCTTTTGGTTTGGTCGTTTTAGGCGCTGGGTTGTGCCTCACCCAAGATGTAGATTAGGCTTGTGTGAGCCTAATCAATGACTCAGGTGAGGCCACCAAAGGGCTGCCTTTATAAGGTGCGCCTGCCCATTCCAAAGTGAACTTTTGAATTCTATTTTACCCTGGCATTCCCTACCTGGGGAGAATTGCCGGTGGCACCCCAGATGAGCTCTGGTCAGCGGGCACCTTTGTTTTTTATGATCCTGAATAAAAATAAAAGTTGTTTTGGGGTTAGCATACCTCGCATACCTGTGGTCTTTTTCAGGTGTTTCATTTTGAGGAGCTTTCACGTGGTTGGGTCAGACCAACCCAGAGGACTTTTCATAACCAACCAGTATTAGGCAATGTTTGGTGCTATCAGTGCCCCAGACCTCTCCCTACTTGGTTAGGCTGCTTTGGTTGCTTGCTGGTGGCACCAAAAGAATATTTCAATATATATGGTGGTCAGAAACTGAAGATTTTCCAATTGTGACATTATTCTGAAGTTGAATGTTTGCTGCACGCCTCTGATCCCCAGTTCAGCTAACCTCAGTGGTCACTTGGTCCTGGTTGTCAAGGAAAAGCACTGGTGGGAGCCAGTGACTGATAGCCAACCCTGGATCCAAAGTGACCATCAGTTGAAAATCCTGTGAGGCCTCCCGCTCACCAGGGATTCAGTTGGCACCAAGGGTACCTGTTCCAGCAGGGCTCCCTCACCCATGGATGGTCTACCCAGAAAGGAGATAACCATCCAGCTGCACTTTACAATGTGCCCCTCTCACATTTATGTTGAAGAAAGCGCCTTCCTGGTCAGGATGGTAAGGCCATCACCAAAAGGAGCCTGGGAAGGTGTGCGCAACACAGCCAAGTGCTGGGTGTGCATCCTTGGGCCAAGGCCATCCAGCTGCACTGGACCATGCACCCCTCTTGTGCTTCTTTTGGTGAAAGCGCCTTCTTAGTTGGGATGGGAAGACCATTACCAATGGGAGCCTGGGAGGGAAGAGCAACAAAGCCATGTGCTGGGAATGCATCCTCATGCCGGGTGGTCTGATTCTGGCAGCCCAGTCCTTATTTGCCCATGCCATTTGCAGTTTTCCTTGAGAGGCCTGGAGTTTATCTGGACTAATTTTTCTGGGGCAAGTTACCTCAAGCCCCAGGAAGCCCTCATCTTGGCAGCCTTCCGCTGTGGGGCCCCTCTTTGGAAAGGGGCCCTTCTCTAGCATGGGGTAATTTAACAATCAAGTTCATCTCAATTGTTACATTCTGACTCAGATTTGGATTTTCCAAATCTGAGTCAAATCATTTTAAAAATAATTTTGGCTCATTTGTTTTGGGCTCTGAGTTATGCCTTGACCAGACTTTTAGATTAAGCTTGTGTGAGCCTAATCAATAACTTGGGTGAGGCCCCCAAGGGCCAGCCTTTATAAGGTGCGCCTGCCCATTCTGAGATTCACTTTAAAATAGTTTACCCTAGCATTCCCTACCTGGGGGAGCATTGGCGGTGGATCCCCAGATGAGCTCTGGTCGGTGGGCACCTTTGTTTTTTATAATCCTGAATAAAAATAAAGGTTGTTTCATGGTTAACATACCTCACATACCTGTGGTCTTTTTCAGGTGTTTTATTTTGAGGAGTTTTCACATGGTTGGGTCAGACCAACCCAGAGGAATTTTCATAACCAACCAGTAGTAGGCAATGTTTGGCATTATCACTGCCCCAAACCTCTCCCTACTTGGTTAGGATGATTTGGTTGCTTGCCAGTGGCACCAAAAGAATTATTCATTTTATGGTAGTCAGAAACTGGGGATTTTCCAAACGTGAAAGAACCCAGAAAGTGGGATGATATGTCAGAGCATCTTAGAAGAAGTCTGGTTAAATTTTTAGTTCTAACCATAAGCATTTGATAGATTTTATTTAATCTTAGTTGTAATCTTTGGAAACAATTTCCCCCTTTGACTCAACATATCTTCCAGAGGTGGCTAATGGGGAAATTAACTAATGGGTTAATGTCTTAAAATTTGTGTGAACTCTATCAACAATCTTTCCATCAATGAAATTATTAATTGTATTAGCATCAAGGTATGAGGGCTTCAAAATAATGGTTGGCCCTTTTCTGGAGCGTTGTCATCTTGTGGGTTCATCCATATCTGTAGATGCCGCAGTATGCCACCCATTCATCCATGTTGAGCTTGTGAAAGGGTGTTTGATGAAGATCACCCTGTGCCTTCTGGTTAAATTTTTTGGGTTAAGGTGGACCCATAAGCCTAGATCTGAATCTTAATTTAGTGCCTTGACTAGCCAAACAAATATTCCTTGGGTATAAACCTCTCTTTATCCCTAAAAACGTACATATTATAATAGGAAAGTGGGCTGTTGACCATACATTAATTGAAAAGGGTAGAATCCTGTGGCATCGTGATTTCCATGCTGCAGACAAAAACATCAGAATTGATTTTGAAGTTCATTGGGAAGTGGATGAGGCAAAAACTTATGGAGGATCTGATCCAAGGTCCTATTAACCCTTATAAAAGTTCCATTGGTCTCAAGAGGGTAAGGATCAGAAAACCCCCTTAATCCCCATAGGCAAGTTCAGTTAAAAATCATTTCTGAGGTGAAGTTAGATGCATTATCTGTCAGGATAACCAGAAGATACCCGTGCCTGTGTTGATATGCTCCGTGACAAACTTAGATTTGGTAACTGCTCCAATATATGTAAGGGATTAACTTCAACCCACTTGGCTAAGTGGTCAATGGCCACATCAATGTGCCAGTGGTTGAAATTTCTGACAGGTAGAGGACCAATAATGCCAATCGAGATGGTGGGTCACAACCAGTTGGGCTTAATCAGCTAATAGGGGTGAAGACTTAAAAGATTTTGTGGTTAGCACTCATGGCACTTCATCAAGATATCCTGGATGTCAAACCTCATCAACACCAATAGTAGCTCTGTTGCATCTACTTTAACGCCTTAATCAGCCCTCCATACCAAATGAGGAGATGAGCTTGCATTATGATTTAAAGTCATTTGGAAGGTGCGGTATATTGTCACCTTATACTGTCACTTTCTTTTTTTTTAGTACTAGATGGTCTATACTGTCACTATCAATTTTATAGATTAGACCATTCTTGAATTCCGTATACTTCATTAATTGATCCAAGGTATGCCTAAGAGATGGTTGTTTATCATCATATTTAGGGGTTTCAAATTCCTAAATAACCGGTCAGCATACAGGATCAGCGTAGACATCATATGTAGCCAGTAAAGTCCTTAGAATTTTAATGAGAGGACCTTAATTGATGTACCATCTCATAGTCATAAGCCTGGAGCTCCAACGCTTAACTTATCAGCTGACCTTCAGGCTCTTTAAGGTTAACAGCCACCTCAAAGAGGCATGATCAGTAACCACTTAATCTTAGTGCTGTGAATATAGTCATGTAATTGTTTACAGCCAGAGTATAATGTATAATGTATAAACATTCACATTCCGTTACCATATATTTTCTTTTCTGCTTGAAAAGGGCATCATTACAGGAAGCTACCAGGTGCTCCTCTCCTTGTTCATCCTGCTGAGAGAGCAAGCCCTGATACTGTTAAAAAGCATTGTATTGGATAATAAAAGGTCACTTGAAGTCAGGATAAAATAGTAAAAGAGGTTAAATTAGCATTGCCTCCAATTTGTTGAAAGCAATCTCACATTTAGAGGACCAGAAAAAAGTCACTCCACCCTTGGAGTAGGTGGTACAAGGGCTCAGACAGATGAGCAAATCCTTATATGAACTGGCAGTTGTATCCCACCATACCTAAAAATACTTTTATGACCTGCTTGTTCTTAGAAATTTTTCATTTGGTTAACAGCCTCAAGCTTTTGAGGCTACAGGTGTGTCCCTTAGGTATTAATGATGTGACCCAGGCACTTTATCTGAATCTTAAACAACTGATAAGTATTGGACTAAGTTTTAAGTTGAGCCTTGTATATTCACTTAAATTTTAAATGGGACAGATGTTTGGAAAAAGGTGCACAAAAAGTCATTGATATTGTCAAGGTATACTAGGACACAGATCATCTAAAATCCTAGGATGGTGTCCATGGCATTTTAAAAAGGTGGCTGTCGCATTGTGTAAGCCTTGGGGCATGCGGATAGGTTGATACAGCCCTTGGTAAGTGATAATGGCGCACTTCTGCTCAGCTTTGGGTAGTTCAATTTTCCAGTAGCTGGTGATGAGATCCAGGGCGTCAAAAAAATTGACCTTTCAGTCGTTCAAAAGCTTCATCTATGCGTGGTAGAGAAAAGAGCCTTTTTTAGTATTTTATATTTAGTTGACAGTAGTTGATCACAACTCGGTTGGAGCCATATTTCTTATCAACAATAAGTACTGGACTAGCCTTGGCTCCATGAGGGCACTAGCATTCCTTATCATAGTGATCCGTCAAGCTCCTTTTAAACAGCATTTTCACTGGCTCAACTGCATCAGATGGGGTGAGAACATATGAGATGGCATCCCTAGCGTTAATATGATATATTATAACTTTGTTGCACCCTAGGTTGTAATCCCTGGTAGTAAATACATGCTCATATTTCTGCAGTAAGGCTAAGGCTTGGTCCTTTTGCTCTTCCGTCAGGATTTACAATTGGTTCTGAGCTATAAGAGCACATACATTAGGTGCAGCATCAGGAGGGCAAACTCTGATAGGTCTCCAGTACTCTTAATAGTAGTACCTCATCTCTTAGTAAGTGTATGTAAGCAATCTTTTGTCCTTTGGTTACATTAATTTTTTAGCTGTCAGTTTAGCAAATAGCACATAGATCTCCTGATGCCCAGGAACAATTAAACTGTGAGTGGCATGAGGTTTAATTTAATATTTTCCCTTGGAGAGTAAACTTCTCCTAATAACTCACCTGGCAGGTTCAGAGTCAGACCCATGTTTACAACTTGTTGTTCATATGGGAGTAGCTCATAATTTGAGAAGGCACATAAGGGAATGCCCTAGCTTTTAGAGATGACGTAGGGTGTGGCCCTACTTTGATAGCCAGTTTGCTTATATCAAATAGGATTTATTCCATCAGTATAAGTCACATACATAAATATTTTCAATTAGTAAGAGGAACCTGATCATATCAGGAGTAATATAGGGCAAGGTTTGGCTGAGAATCTTAAATGTATCTTCTCTCATTACTGATGACCATCCCATAAAATTTGAGGAAACGTTTGACAAACAAAAATAATTAGTTCTGACTGGGTAGTACTATGGCGGGGCACTAACTTGAAGCAATCCAATTCTCATTGGCAAAGCACTGTAGGCTCTTTCGCCTATGGCACTGTCCAGGAATGCAGGCCCATATTGTTGATTATGGGACACGTCAGGAGCTATTTTTAGCTTTTTTACAAAGCGTCTTGAGAATACAAGACTGGCTTCCGCTGTAAACTATCATGTAAACCCAAATATTACTTACAAGTATGTTTTTATAAGTACAACTATAGTAGTAATCAGAATTCACATTTAATGTGAGAACAGCGGGATCATCCATTTGGTCAATCATAGTTTTAATCTTCTCCCCTACATCTGAGAATAATATATAAAGCTTTAAAAGGTATGGCTACTTTGACTCCTTTCAAGGGAGGTAACTCATTTGATTCATCAGGTTTTCCATACTGGTTCTGTTCAGCAAGTTATGTAGCATAGGGTTTGGGGACTCTTCTCTGTCCTTCCTTCTCAAGTTCCACTTGCTGACTTCAGGTCACAGTGAGCACTAGTTGGGTTTGATCTTGCATCTGAGGTGGGATAGATGGTTGTTCAACAATAGATTAAGCCCATCTTTATTCTCAACTATTTTTTCCCTGGTCATCTTCATCCATAGGGGAAGTGATATAGTTGATGTTGGGGCATCTCTTGAGGCAACTGGCAGCATAGTGCCCTTTGGACTCACAAATTCAGCAAGTGACTTTGGAAAGGTTTTTCTGAGGACCCATATTTCCACGTTGATTATATTTTTTTAGTACTAGATGGTCCCAACCCAATTTCCACGTTGATTATAGATGTTCCTAGAGGGCTCTTAGCATTACCTTGACAGTTGATGTGATTGTCATGGATTTTAATATTAGGTGGTCCAAAGATAAATTTTTCACCGCTTGAGGTATTCAATCATGGAAGGAGTATCCAACTCCTTAACCAATGCAGGATTCAGTGAACGATAGAAGTTGGGGTAGTCTTTGGTTGCAATTTGCAAGACAATCTTCATGTTGAGTCGACCATAGCCTTAGATCCTAATAAGACCTGGTCTTATGGTAAAAATGATCAATGAACTCAGCAAAGTACCATTCTTCCATAACTGAATTGACTTAAACTAAGCCATGTGCATACTGTTAATTTGGAGCTACCAAATTTACTTAATACTGTGCTTTCAATATTGGCATAGCTCCATTAGTTTTTTTGGAGATAAGGCATAATTAGGTCCTAAATATGATCATTTAAGCAATCAACCGTAGTTGTGGCTTTGAACAAATTGTTGAATCCAAGCATTGTCTTAACATTTTTATGAATGGCTTCACATTTCTGTATTGGTTGAACTTATTCAATTTAACTGGGGTGAATTGTTAAAAACTAAAAGGACATAATGGAAGTGGCAAGTCAAAACACAGCTTTTGAAGACCCAACACGCGGTCTCAGGTTGCTGGATTACCCAGCAGTTCTTTGCGTCTGGCTAGAAGGGACAGTCAAAGGGGAAGTGCCAATAGTGAAACTAGCATGGATTGGTGAGGCTGAGCAATTTCAGCTTGGGCTGACTCCACTTCAGAGGGACTTCTAAAAATGGTATGTTTTGTTCTTGGTGGTGGACTTGGACTTCGCATTGGCAACGTCCATTGCTCAGATCAGTCTCAATTAATCACTCCCAAGTCAGTCGTTCTTCTCAATCACATTATTGAAATTCCCTGAATTGCTTCAAAGTGTAATCTCACTTTTTAGCTCATGAAATAAATTCTAGAGCTCAGTATTCTCAGTTTTAAGATCTCTATTGATGTCATGTAGCTCTTGTGTGATATGATAAAGCTCTTTTTTAGCTCCTAGATTTCCCCTAAAATGTTATTTAAGGAACACAAAAAGCCTTGAGGGCGTCAATGTCATGGCGCATGGCTGCTCGTTGGCTTTAAAACTTCTATTTGCTCTTGAAGGGTGGTTGTCACTTTACCTGTGCTTATGATATTTTGGGAAAAAACTTTCTTTTCCTTTTTGTAATACTGGCTATCCACCACTGATTCGAATTTTTAAATTTCCATCCTTGCTGAATTTATTGCATTAGTAGCTTCTGTATAAGCTTATTGATTTTGTGTACTTATGAGCCAATGATGCCTTGTTCATTCATACCCTGATGGCTGATCTTGATCACATTTTTGTTTAGCCATTTGATAAATTCATCCAATTATTGGGAGACTTGGCAACCAAGCTTTTATTTGAGTCAATATAATTTTTGTACCTTTGTAAACTGAAATTCAAGCTGATTGTGCAAGGAGAGAATTGCGTACAGATTTAGTTCCGCTTAAAGATATCCTTAATTAGAGCATGGTAACGAAAAAAAGTCATATAGAAATTTCTAACAGTGGGCTGCAGGTATCCATAATATATCACCCTAGACGTTCAATGCTACTGATAGAGAAAAACATTATATTGCAATTCATGCCGCGGAGTTACTCATAGTCTTGCCATAGTTGTTCTTAGTTATGTTGCTGGTAAATTAAGGAGGGTACAAGTTCAGCTGGTTCTTGAGTGTATAAATGAAACCATCTTAGCAACATTTGATTAATCTACTGTAATTTCTCCTTAGAGAAGGCATATGAATTGATTCTTTAAATTGGGGAGAGTAACTTCATCCTAATTTGGAGGGGGCCAACTGAGAAGGACTAGGTGGTTTGACATAAAATAAAAGAGCTTGGTTATTCCAACAGCTTTCTTCTCCAGTGGGAGACTCCATTTTTCTGGTAAATAATAAATTAATATGTGCTCCCATAGTGAACACCTTGATGTAGAGCCGAGACAAGCACTCTATTTGTACAGGTTCAGTTCCATCTGGGAACTCCATCAATCCTACATAAATGTAACCCCTCTTTCCAGCAATAAGGTAATTTCCACAGAATATCATGCAGAGCGCAATATGATACTCATTATCCCTTTGAATATTAAAATAGTAGATCTTTACTGCAAGAGAGACCTCCAAAAAACTAAAAAGGATTTGAGCAAATGATGATCATTTATTAGGATAGCTTGGAGGTTTATTTATAAGAGATTCTCTTGCCACGGAACATCAACGTCTCCATCTAGAATTATTATTATTGGGAGAGTACAATGGGTACAATGAGTACAATATGTATAAAAGTACCCATTTATTGGGAAAGGTTGATTTATAGGGTAAAAATTGCCACGTGATGATTCTGGAACGAGTAGGGAACTTGGAGAGTAGAGTAAATTGTTAGAACATTTCAGAAGAATTCCTACTATGTTTATTTTATATCTGACCATAGAATTTCAATAAATGATTATTTGAAGTCAAGTCTTTACCTTTGACAGAACCCTCTTTTTAATTCTATCCTGATTCTGGTATAATAAAATCAGTCGTGATTATATAAATTGCCTCTTTGAAACTACATTAAGGATATATAGTTTTAAAACTAGGATTTGTGTAACTAGGGCACTTTGGTCTGTGCCATTGCAACAAAGATGCATTGTTGAGTAAAATCCAAGTTGTCAACCAGATAGAAAACTTTATCCTCTATCTGAGGCCTTGTCCCCATGAGCTACATCTGCAATTAGTATTCACTATTTGCATTAAAGTAACAATAATTCTGGTATAATAGCGTTCTTTGAAAAAAGGATTTATTTTAAGATGACATGGTTGTACTTAATTCACTCTATATATCTATATAAATATTCAGCTTAACTTTTAGATATTAAAAGGATATTTTAATTATAAGATCCTTATTGTGCTTAAAATATAATTATGTCAATTTTAAATGCGGCTTAGTTTTATTGAAGTCAAGAATAAGGGACTTACAGTCATAAAATCTTTTATACTGCTTAGTAAAGATAACTTAAGCTCCTAAGAAAGGTTGTAGTTACTTTATATAAATTACCATTAAAACTATAAGCCTATTTGATATAAAAATATCCTGTAAATTGTGACATGCTTATTCTTAATCTTCATATCCGCCAAACCATCTATAAATATGCTTCATCTCCTTTTTTAGTAATAAAATCCTGGTTATATATACCTGATTTTATTTCCTTCTGCTAATAGATACATAATTTGTTAGTTTAATTACATGTATATTTTACTCTATAAGTTTCTTGGAACTTGCCACCCTATTGTCAGATCTGTGACTGGTTCATCTATATATAGCAAAGACCTTTGCAATGTGGCAATGGGAAAGCCCTCAACTATTTAATATCTGTTTGTTTGCAATTTATATAATTCTGTGCAATTGTATTAGTCTACAGCTGATTATAGAGTGGCTCTTTAACAGGGAACTGCCCAATTGTCTATAAAATCAATGAACTTGGATGAATTAGTATCATAAATCTTCACAACTTCATATCAGAATGCATCTCTGGTATCAGGTTTAATTAGCATAAGCTAACAAGAAATATGTATCAAGTTTCTTATATGGTAAACATATAGCTCTTACAGGCTATTATTCTTAAGGAGCCAAATTAATATGTAGCCCCACCAAAAATATTTTGCATCTTAAAACCCCAACACTATGTGACCTGGTTTTTTATCCTCAACAGCTTAAATTCTACTCTATAAATCGACTAAGGATCAGCTTCAAGGCTAAAAGTTTTGATCTGCTTTTGTAAATCTTCCTGCTTTTCTGCCTATAATCACTTTATCTAAGTTGGCACACAAAATTTAAAAGAGTTCCTTTCAGTTTTTCCATATGTCAGTGTAACAGTTTAAAAGTATAAACTTCCTATCATCATTTTGCCATGAAATTTATACCACATTATGATGACAATGGATGATCAGCACATATTATAGACACCTCAAATTAAGCTTTAGAGCCTAATGATTTAATGTAATCTCAAGGTAAAATTTAGAGCTAATGCTACTAATAGAATTAAACTATATCCTAGGAAATATTAAATGCATAAATAATGAACTGGTTTGCATATTAATTCTTTAGAACAATTTCTTTCTATTGAAAACATAAAAGACTATGAATGAGGAATATCCTAAGGTACTGGGGAACTTTGAAAACATTATGAAAAAGGCAAGGTAAGATTAGAAGTTAGAATTCCTGCAAAAACCTTAAATTTTTGTTAACGTGATAAAAATGCGTCATTGTCATGTTCACATGACTTAATTTAAGGGTTAATGGCCTGGGACAAGGCTGGTCGACAAGAGGCCAAGAAGATTAAGCATAGAACCTTTCTGACTTGAAGCACACATTGGACCAACGCTGGGTACAGGTCAGGTATGCCCAGGCTGGTTCAGAGGAAGTGCAAACTGACCAGCCATGTATAATGGCTGTACCATTAAAACAAACGTGCTACCACCTGAATTATGACAGTTTTATTCAGTTACTTGGTTAATAGGGGCTTGAAACCCTTTCATTTACGAAATTTCTAACTCAGGTTGGGCACAACTTCAATTGATCACTCAAGTAAGGTCAATTTCAAAGTACATTACCTGGTCAGATGGAAGCGTGCGCTTATTGGTGCATCAGGGATTAGTACACTTTCTCTGATAAACGATTTCCCCAAGTTGGCTTAAATATGTTTGCTTAAGAAAATCTTTAGCGTTGGTCATCTTCCTTATAAATAACTAACCATTCGTTTACAGTTTTATTTTATGTTGACTTGGGCAAACCTGTGCATGGACCTCTTTGATAAGGTCTTGCAACATGTTAGCTGATTTATTAGGTTTAAAATTACAACAGTATCAGGTACACCACTGGGCCGCTCAGTTTCCCTCCAGACTGGGGCATCCATGCATTATAGCTCTTTTCAAAGCTTGGTCAGGAACTCCCTTTGGGACCAGCCAAGTTTTGCTGTCTGTACGTTCTCTATAAATGATTACCATTTTACCACCCTCACCCTATGTCACTTTAGCTCCTGCACCCTCTGCGGGGCTACCCTTCTTGTAATATTGACGATTAGTTCCCTTACTTTGGGCCTGTGCACCATGCACCACCACGTAGGGAACTGAAGAGGTATAGATACCCTCCTTAAATTATTCTGGGATACACTCAGGGGTAGGAAAAGAGGTAATAATTAGATCTGGGGTTCAGAATCTTACAGGCTTGGCCCCTAGAGGTGGCCTTATGAGGAGCTCCCCATACTAATCTTTAAGCTCTTTTGAGCCTAAAGAATAGTCTGGAGAGGGACATCTCAGCGCCAATCCCAACACCAGCAAAGAGCCCCAATGCCAATTTGGGTAAGATTTTAGTGGCCTGAACACAAGCCAAAATGTGACAATTTGTTTTTTAATATAAGGAACTGACCATTAACCCTTTGCACTCCTTTGTCCCCTGAGAGGGGACAGCGGAGTGCAAAGGGATAAAATTATCTGTGGAATTAAATTGACAATTCTATCTCATAAAAATCAGCTCTCAAGCCATAATTCACATAGATGGGAACATAACTAAAGAGGTTTACACTGGTTAATGAACTGTGCTAGATATCTCCATCTTTTCCAATCATCTTAGTGTAAGTGTAAATTTGATGGCTCAACCTCTTTGCCTGGATTGTGAGAAATGGCCTTACAGGCGCAAGAGGGGTCCCAAGGCTCCAATAGACCCCTACTTTAGTTATGTGACCTCGCTCATGTATTTGATGAGTGGTGGGTTACTTCCCTGACCCAAAATACCCTCCCTCTTTACCACCTTCATTAACTTTTTACTTTATTAGAAATGATTGAGGTGGCCTGCAGGGAGGTAGCCCAGGTCAGATCCACTGGCAGGGCCTCAATAAATATCCTACACCACTCTGTAACCTCAATCCCCATGGAACAGATAAGATCTGCCTTAAATCCTGGTTAACCATGATAAGTCAGAGAAGTCAGATTAGGTTATTATTTATGATATTATGGATCACAGATATATAATCTGATTCTCCAAATAATCCCTGTATTTAAAATATCAATAAACCAGTAGGGATAGATCCCTACAAAGTGGATTGCACAAGTTGATTAATCTAAGCAAATTCAATCATAATATGCATTATCAGCTTAAATCAGTTACTAATTTTAGGTATTTAATATCAGAAGATTTATGAGTTTATTAAAATTACTAAGAACACTCCCAACCCATACTGTGCTTCCTAGGCCAACTAATCAGGAATATTTAATGGGGACGCAGACCAGTCCAGTTCATAAGCTATTCTCCAATACCCTCCTTCCCAATATTATAAAGACAACAGACCCTCCTTGGGTCTGTTGTCAGTTCATTTTCTATTTTTTATGCCTTTTAATAAAGAAATCCCTTTGTTTTTTAATTGTTCTCTGCGGTCTCTACCTGTTGCAAAATTTCCAACATTTTTCTTAGGAATCCAGAAAAACACGCTGCCATCCACATAGTGGTTCTGTTGATTGTTGAGTGGGTACTCCAATCCATCAATCCTTCAGCTCATCTCTCTCTAGACAAAGTGCTAAATGACTATTCTCCTAATATATACTTTCAATGTGCTATGCACAAAGGCCACCCGCGGACCTGAGATTTTCTCCACTAATCCTACATTGTATTTTCGCAATTTGTCCAACAAGGGGCTTTTCATTACTCCAGTCCTGGCACATTTTTAAAAATTATTGAACAGCTGTCTTACCCAAAAGAAAAAATGGGTTTATATCCTCTGATCATCCAGAGCACCCATCTTTGGGGCCATCCACACAAGTGTATGTAAGAAATCTGATCTTGAGCCCCAAATCCTTTACCAACTCTGCACAGCAGTTCAATCCAACCCATCAACCATAGAATGCCCACTGGGCTCACCCAGCTTTTTTAAGATTCTGGCTCAGATTAAAAATTTGAGTAAATCTGATGACAGGATTTATCCTAAAATAAAGGTTTGATCAAAATCTATTATATTAACTTTCTAATTACTATCACTTTTAGTAATATAATTCAATTCAAACAGCACAATTTATTATTTGATAACAGGTGAGATAAGTGTGAATAATAAAGTGAAGAGCTGGGTGAACGCGGTAAAGGGCAGTGGACCTGGACCTGCACCGCCCAAAGGTACCAAGTGCAAAGGTACAAATGAAAATCTCAGTAAAAATAAAAAACCTGAGGTGGTGCCCCCCGCTGGTTTCATTAATTTTTTTTAAAATACTGCAGCTATATGAAAGTATCACAATCGCAACCACTGTCATTGGTGGAACATGGGATATGAGTTTTTCTGGGTGTAGAAACACCGACAATGTGGGAAAAGTTTGGCGAAGCCCAACATATATTTTTCCTGCACACGGTGTACTTAACAACCCATACTATCTGCAGAGGTTGGGTAGATATTGGGCTCAAAACCACAGAAGAAGTGAACGAAGCAGTGAAGGTCAGAGTGGTACTCAACCTTCCCAATGGACAGCAATTGGTACTGACCAAACGCACCTGTTGGACTGAATCCAAATACATTTTTATAATTTTTGACTATCTTCTGACCACACTGGCGCGCTCAGTAGTCAAAAGACATCTCTGAGAAGGCTTGGAAGCCTATGGAGAAATCAAACAATGTCAAAATGCAAAGATTCCAGCTGATGCCAATCCTTAGCACAGGGAAGGCAATAGCAATTATTTCACCAAACCAGGATGTAGTAGAGGATATTATAAAAATCCCTCATATAGCATCCTTCACCATTGATGGGAAAAAATCCCAGCTGTTCTGCGCAACAGTGGAAAGTGCACCCCCATATGCAACCACTTCCAGGCCTTTGGGCACAAGATTCATGATTGCCCCATAAAAGAAGACCTGAGAGAAATGTAATTTTGTGAGGAGGAAATGGGCGAAGACAACTCAGAGTACGCCAAAATCACGGATACTACTCAAGCCTTCAACTGGGGAAAGCATGGGCAATATAAAACAATTGACCCTATTTCCCCAAAAGAACAAAAAATGGACAAACAATCTTGCAAGCTAGCTGTGGCTAAGGCAAAAGCCTTGGTAAAATTAACCATATCGCCAGAGAAGATTCAGGAAGACATTGAGAAATTCAAGTCAATGAACCAATCAGATCCCATGGAAAACCATACACCCAATCTGATCAGATTAAATTCGGTGGAACTCAATTAGGAAGTGAATGCAGCAAAATTGGGGTTCAGCGCACCCCCCAAAATTGCGGAATTTAACCCAATCAGGAAGGAAAAATAACAATGGAATGCGCAAGAAAATAATGTGGCCAATAAAAGCACACAAGTGCACCGCAAAAATATATTGAAACCAAGAAAAGCCAAGAGAGGAGCAAAAACTGCGGCAATGAAAGGGGCAGAATACACCCCAACTCCTACTCATATTTATGCTCTCCACAGCAGAGGTGCAGTGGAGAGCAATGTGAGCGAGGGAGTAGGGCCGTGGGCCCTGCTAACTGCTCCTGAGGCGCATTGGGCGTCTCAGTAGAGATAGGGATGCTGAACATAGCGGGACTCAAGGCCTTAACATCCTGGGCCAAGAAGTTGAGTCTGATACAAAACCCACCTGTGGATATCCTGGCAGTGCAGGAAACCTCTCTGTCCACAGGGAGAGGAGGAGGCATGGGAAAAAATGCTCCTACCAACAATATCATTTTGGGCACTTCCATTGTGGTGTGATAGTAAGTGCAAACCAAAACTTTTAGCTTATTAGTAAAAATTTGTTCCTGGATGGCTGCGTACTTGCTGTAACCTTCTCATGGCACACCAAAGTGCACACAATAGCCAGTGTGTACGCCCTGAATGGTGCACATGACCGAAGAAATTTTCTCACAGCCCTAACACAACTAAATTTACCAACAAATACTTTCAAAATAGGAGACATGAACTGCTGGATTAACCCAGAGATGGACTGATGGCCATACACAATGGAGATATCACAAGGGCAAGTGGAACTCCGCGTACTAAAGGCCACCCTGGGACTGTCAAGAGAGTGTATGTAACTCTCTCTCGTTCCCAGCAAGGTGATGTGGGATGAAAACCCACATTGCTAGGGAATTAGCCGTTAGGAGAAAGGGAAAGAAGACACCTCACATGGTGCCTGTGCAAAAGGTACCCCAGGCAAGGGTGTAGAGCGCAACATATAGTACCAGGTAAGTGAGGAACATAACAGCTTGAGTGGACCCCAGAGAGGAGTCCATAATCAAGTGTAACTTGGCGTCAGGGGGCTTGGGTGCCTCGATCTGGAGGGGACCTGGGCGGCCCAAGGGAGCCCCTGGGATTTTGGTAAATTGCAATAAAAGGTAGTGGCCCACATAGTTGGAGACCTCCCCAAAGAGGTCTGCCACCAAGTTCGCCCAAGGGACCATGAGAAAAACGTAAAATAACGGGTAGATTTATTGAAGAAAGTTGACCAACGAGGATTGTTGGTTGCAAAAAACATATTTAAAGTGGGCCAAGGAAATTCAGGTTCTGCGGAAGTGCGCCCAAGCCTTGATGCTCCAATAAACAGACGCTTCCATTCATTTTAGTAAAATACACCAAAAGTGCCTTCACTCAAGTAATTGATTGAAGCAATATTAATTACCCAAACTTAAAATTTTATAACTTGAACGGAATTCAAACCCTTGCTCTCTAATTAATTGAATCGAACCATCTTTGTTTGTAACATAAATTGTTTGTTTCAGTGCCTGGGCCAAGATAAGAGGCTGGGCGTTTTGCACCCTATTAGTATCGACCTGGGTATGCTTGTCTTGCACCCAGCGTTGATCTAAGGTGTGTTTCAGGTCAGGAAGAGCCTGAAGTTTCACCTTCTGGGCCTCCTGTCGCCCAGCCTTATCTTTAGCATCAGTTCCCACTATTAAGTCATCCAACCATGACAGTTATGCTTTTAATTAATTCAGCAACAATGACTATCCGTGGCACAGGGTTTGTTACAGACTGTAGTATCACACAGCACAGTTTAGAACAGGGCAACCCCATCAGCCCATTGTTGTACAACCTAAGACTGGACTAGTACTGCGCACCATAGATCAGAACCTATAAGCCATTTACTCTCAGGGTTAAAACCCTCTCAAAGTATTAGCATTTGCGGACAACTATGTGCTAGGTGTTTCCAATCCATCCTATGATCGCTCTTAGAAATTATCAGAAGACAAAAGTAACAATTAAGTAATTCAAATATAAGTAACATAAGACTGATATTCTACTAATTGGAAAGTAGCACCATAAATAGCATAATGGAACACAAAACCAGCCTTCAACCAGAAGCCCAATCAAACCATTTAAAGCTACCCCTTCCACCCAACCCATTCTCCACTTAGATGTCTGACTGGATTCTGAGGATAAACGTCTACGGTTATGGAAGATAGTATCCTCACTAAATCTTAAACCAAGCAAGAGATGCATGGACTCTCAACAAGGATAGTTGGGAAAGTTGTATCATCCAAACATTAATTCTAGCAAAATTTAGGGCACGCTTTAATGCCATACCATTTTCCACCTCCTTTTTCAACTCACTAAGGGCTACATTACAATCATGGTTTAGGATAGCCAATGGACACCCATCAGGATAAAAACTTTATTGTCTTATTTTACCACAGGAGGCATGAGACTTATTGGCTACCACCAAAAAACCACTCAAACCTAAGCAAATGGATAGTTCAGGTAATTGATCTTAACCCATAATCCCTAAATTGGTCCACAACAGCAAGTGGTAACTTTGCGAGAGCATTGGTATAGTAAGTCCTAGCACACCCAATACATTGATATACCTGGCCTCTCGCCCAAATGCAGCAGGCCCCATTGCACCCCTCCTCATTTTAAAGGCATGTCGCGTATCATCAAACATTTTAGATAGAGTTTTCAAGGATCGACCACAACCAATTCATCACAGGGCAAGGCCAAAATAACTCCAACTGTTTGGTAACAATCTAGGTAATACAGAATCCTTTCACCCCAAAAAAACTGCCACTCTCACGAGAATTTACCTGTTGGATTTTTTTTGGATATCCCTTACTACCATAATATTAAAAGAAGATGTAGGAGAATACTCACCATCCCTTACTTCACCCAAAAACCCAAACCCACATTGGAAATGTCATAAAGGACATATCATACATCATATAGGTCCAACGCCATAAAAATCTTTTTTTCAGTATGCGGCAGTCATTTTACTCTAGTCCTTTAGATAGAGGGATGTCCCACGCCCAAAGCCATTGTAATGAAGTGTCCTGTCTGTTTCAATTATTTGGTACTATCAAATTTCCTTACCCGTGATCCATATGCCATAAGGGTGTTTTCAAAAATTCCAGAAGCACTTAAAGCACTGATAACAGCCACATAATTGTGATCAATTTACACTGTCATCTTGGAAGCTATTGGCAAGGCATCTACAACCAATTCAGAAGCACTAGCTCAATTTTGCTGTCATTTTTACTCACAATTTACAGTATTGGTTCTTTGGGATCATAACTCCTAAGCGGCGCTGACAAATTCAATCATGGAGGTCTACACGGTTCTTAGATATTGACCCTTAATCCTGCACCTGCATTATCTAAAAGTAATCTCAAGCCTCTCAGACCTTACCGCCATGTCTACCACCTTTTACCCTGACTACAAAGATGGTGTTGGTTAGATTCCTGTCCTGGGGAGTCAGGGCTCCTTTAAAGTAGTTAATATATCTTATATTTATATTTTATTTTTAGTCTAGTTTAGTTTTTATTATTTATCAATATTTTATTTTATTTTATTTTATATTATATTATATTATAATTTAATTTAATTTATTTTATGTTCTTTCTGGTAGAGTTGGTCCATGGTTCTCCTGATTTGAATAAACTATACTCTTAGTGTTAGGTTTTTCTTTCCTGTAATGATAACATTAGTTACTACGATTCAATTTGAACAGCAATTTTTGATAATTACACAGGCGAGATGGGCGATTTTAACGAATCTTAATTAAACTGGGTGAAATACATATCAGGCAATGGACAAAATGGTGCGCTGAAGGGCAAGAAACGCCCTGGAGGGGGACTGGGAACCAATGCCGCCAAGAAACCACAAACTCAGGCACTGCCTGGGTTTTGGCGTTTACCACAAACCAATATTTGTACATGGATATCCAGTATGCCTAACCCCTATTGAAGGTGGAGCACTGACTTTGACTTTTCCTAGTGGTCAAGTCCTCAACTCTGTGGGAGAAAGTGGGCAAGGCAAGGCCTCCCTCTTTCCCCATGTGGTATACATTACCACCCATACCATCCACCATGGCTGGATCAATATATGCTTTGAAAACAAAGAATATACAGATGCTGCCACATAATTCTGCATCAAAGTTGCCCTCCCCAAGGGCAAATGAACTGTGTGCACGGTGCTCACCAGATGAAACAAAGCAAACACTTTGTTCATCTCTTTTAACTCGCTCCCCACCACCCTCCCCCACAAGCAAATCAAGGAGGATCTCCAAGCTGGACTTCATAGCTACGGAGAAATTAAACAATTCAAATTACAGCGATTCCACCTGATGCCAAACTTGTGCACAGGAAAGGCAATGCCATGATCAACCTAGTCCCCAATGTGGCTGAGGACCTCACAAAAGTCCCATGCACAGCATTGCTTCACCTCCCAGATGGGGAGTGTCAAAGCCATTCCACATCACACTGTAATGTGCACCGCCTATCTGCAACCACTGCACTGCATTGGAGCACAAGGGACATGCATGCCCCGTGAAGGAGGGCATCATGGCCCCAAACTTCTGTGATGACGCCATGGACAAAGATGAATTATCCTTCGGCAAAATAGTTGATGCCAACCACAACTTTCTCTGTGGAGAGTATGAGCACTATAGCCTCATTGACCCACTATCACCCAAACTATGCAAACAGGTACAGAAGGCCCACAAGCAGGTAGCGGCCAAGGCTGCATCACTTGCAGTCTCCTTTATTGACCCCACTCAAATTCAAAAAGGTATAAAGGAAATCAACTGAACCAACCAGTCAGAACAAAATGCTCAAGCTGAGGAGCCATGGAGGAAATTTCCTTAGTCACCCAATCAGAGCAGTATGGTCAAGCTGAAAATTTCTCAACAGTTTGACTGAATCACCACGTGGTATCAATCAAGTGAACTTAGCAGAACAATTCAGCTTCACTATGGGCAAAAATGCGGGACCCAATTCTTCAAATTTGAGCCCTAAAACCACAGAATCCAATCAGCGCTTCGCACCAAACCACCATGATCTATGAGCGGAAAACCTAATGCAAACGCTAAAACTGCAAAATTGTGCAAAAGTAACACAGGGTAAGGCATTGGACAGCGACTCAGAGTGGACTTGCCCAATGACACAGAGCAAGTTCAAGGCAATGAACAGTGGGTTAGGGCTGGATGGCCCTCCCAACCACTACTGAGGCCATGGGCACCTCAGTGTCAATAGGGATGCTAAAAATTGTGGGAGCCAGGGCTCAAGCGTCCCAAGCCAAAAATCTGGACT
This sequence comes from Massospora cicadina, assembly GCA_022478985.1. NCBI lineage: Eukaryota > Fungi > Entomophthoromycota > Entomophthoromycetes > Entomophthorales > Entomophthoraceae > Massospora > Massospora cicadina. The sequence goes on along the minus strand of JAKSZP010007039.1, from coordinate 52,136 downwards.
TCCTGCGAAAACCCCCTGTAGTAATTTTGGCCATCCAAGAAACCCACTGTCTACAGGGGGAAGAGGGATCCTGGTCAGCCAGGGTCTCACCATCCCAAACAGTATGGACGTCCCACTATGAGGTGGTTGTCCAAAATAACAAAGAATTAAAATCACCAACTCCTCTTCATATCTGCATGGCCACATCCTGGTAGTAACAATTGCAAACTAAGAGGACATAATTTTTGATAGCATGCATCTACATACTGTGCACCGCAGCTGAGAGGAAACAATTCCTCAAAACCATCCCAACACTCACCCTCCCACCAGATACCATCATATTGGGCGACTTCAACCGCCGGGATAACCCCAACACAGAATGATGGCCTAACTCTTGGGATACCCACCGGGGCACATCAAGTTCCATGCAATGAAGGCATCCCTTGCCTACATGACACCCTCCCCCCAGGTCACCACTCCTTCACCACTTGACTGCCCCAACATACGTGAGGGTATGCTCATCTCAATGAGCTGCATAAACTACATCCTTGAACCAAAAACCCACCATTTGACGATCTCCAACTTTGTGACAAAAAATGTCAATTTCTACAACCACCAACTAGTTTCAGTGCAGCTCTCACCATCCTGAACTCCCACACAGGCGTCGACCTGGAGGAAGCTACACCCAGAAAACATAAAATTGCCTGAAATATCTGACTGGGTCAAACATGATGCCATGAACCCAGAATTTGCAGACCCATTTGTATCAGATCCCATCAAAACCTGGGCAAATTTCAAAGCCAAACTAATAAATAAAACTCGCCATCTCGCATCACATAAGTACACTGCCAACACAGCCACAATCAGGTGCACCTTGTCAGAACTGGACCACCTCAAGCTCAATACTCCGAAGTCTGGCTAAAGCCCCAAGGGGGCACAAATGGTCGGAAATATCCACCAACTTAAGCGCCCTCATCTTTGAACACCAGCACAGAATCAAAGTATCAAGAAAAGGTAAGTTTATAAAAGAAGGTAAAACCTACTTGACGTATTTCTTCCACCAATTCCACTCCTGCGGCAACCAGCCCGCATGTAAACAGGTCTGCAAAGGTGATGGCACTGTGGCAACTGATCCAGTGGAGGTCAAGGAGAAAGTACACTGTTACTCCAATGAACTATATTGCGACACCCCAACTGACCCCCAAAAAATTATAATTTTATACACAACACCAGAGTAAAAAGCTTACCGCTGGACTATAACCTCCTAACCCTAGTAATGAAGGAGGAACTCTGGGACACAGTCCGTGGTGCACCTCGTAGGAAATGCCCAGGGCCTGATGGGATACCCTACGAATTTTACAAGAAATAATTCAAGAAAATTGTCTCCCTCCTCTTAGCATCAATGAACCAGTGTCTGCTGGAGACAAGCCTCCTGCCTGGTGGCCAGGACTCAAATATCATAACCCAGTTTAAGAAGGGTGACAAACTGGACCTGGCCAACTGGAGCCCAATTGCACTCTCTAACACTGATATAAAACTACTCATAAAAATTTTAGCAACCAGATTAGGCGTAATAGCCTCCAAAGTCCTGTCACCCAATCAGTTTGTGTTCATACCAGGGCGTTCAATCTGGCAAGCATGCACTCCGTCACCAACATATGGCAGTACAAGCAACTGGAGCCCTGGTATTCCTAGACCAGGAAAAAGCATATGACCGCGTTAGTTGGCCGTACCTGAAGGAGTGCCTGAGCGCCTTAAAACTCCCACCCAGATTCATAGACTGGGCAATGTTACTTACAGAGTCTGCATCCATGGCTGGATGCAGCCCTAGCTTCCTAACTAACAAGATCACACCACGCAGAGGGCTCAAACAAGGGGACACCCTTATCCCACTGCTGTATAACTTCAGTTTTGATACACTCCTTCACGTCGCAGACTCACACCTCATGGGCATAACTGCACAAGGTCATTCAGCAATCAAGATAATATCCTTTGCGGATGACTGCATAACTGGTATAGCTAACAACAATGATGCCCGCTAGCTGGAATGCACACTAGAGGAATATTCCATTGTGAGCAACGCGTCGCTCAACAAAAGGAAAATGGAAATAATCCTCTTAGGCAAGTACACTAACAACTGGGCCGCAACACCCAAACCTCACAGCCCCCCACAAAGGAACAAACCTCTCATCCTTCCCTTTACATCACCTCACACAACCCTGTCCGCCACCTTGGGGTATGGCTGGAGACAAGGGGTAGCCAATGAGACAATGGAGAACAATCTACTACAGCGGATGTCCAACCGCGTCGCCTCCCTTAAAGGAAGATCCCCAGGACTAACAGGGTGGGTAACAGTTACCAACTCACTCATCCTCCAATGTTGTGGTTCCTCACACACGCTTTCTCCTTCTCAGCTACATTTATATCTTCAGTCCGCAAAATTATCCAGGGATGGCTGTGGCCTGGATCCCGGCCACCTGTACAGGTGGAAACACACTTTGGCCCACACTCTACGGAGGCATGGGCCTAACAGACTTTGAGGTCCATGCCAACTGTATACCGAGCACCTAGATAAAGGAAGTCCTAGCCCCAGACCTCCTGCAACAACACTGGTTCAGAGCGGTGAGGGCCAACTTTGCAAACGCCCTCAAACTATTTAACCTACACAACCCGTCCAGCCTGCTCATAAACCTTGAAAACCGCCCCAACACAGCGGGCCCTCATGGAACTCCCCCACGCTTCAGACGCCTCCTCTGCACCATTTGGCACATGGGGTGGTCCGTCACACTCACAGGCACTAATCTGGGAAGGGGAAGGCCCAGAGCCCACTTCACGCTAAGGAATACAGGACTACCCCCAGAGGGACACACATGATGTGGCCCCATTCATCATGAGAATTGACTACCTAGATTCTTTAGACATCCCATACGATCTCATAACACAGAAGGCAATATGAAGGATAGCACATCATCTACTCCTCCAGCTAAGGGTAAGAGCTAACACCCGGCGTTGCCTCAGAAGAACCTACAGAACATCAGATCGCTCCAACCCTCTTCATGCAGAGTGCGCTGTTTATTGAGGGGATGACACCCTATACCACCACCTCAAAGCGTGACCCCCATCTAGAGCCATATGGCGGGAAGTTGCGCGCCTGCTAAGGACCCAAAATAACCAGGATATATCAATCTTCAAAAGCCTCCTTGCACTCCAACTTTAATCCCCAATACCACCTACACTCCACTCCCTGATAGTCACCATTGCAATGTGGACAATCCACACCATAGCAGTAAATTCTTTAAAGGGAACCATACCCACCATCCGTGGGATAATCAGCAAAATTCACCTACACCTACAGGAACACTTTCAAGCCTGTCTGTACGGATACATGAGGCCAAAGCAACAACTTGTTAAATCATAGTTCCCAGTCTGGTTTCTACATAAAAACCCTTTCCTCCACACCTGCTCCATAATAGGGGAACCCTCTTGGAGTAAGGAACTCAACCCCCTATACCTGGTGGTACCAGCTGGCAACAGGGGTAGCTCGTCTATTCTGGGGTGCCTAGTTTTGTTATACTTCACCTCCCCCTAGCCCATTACATATTTTGCTATTGCCCATCCCCTGGTCGCTTACCTCAGTCAAATGAAATGCTCTTATTGTAAAAAGATCTGAACTTGGGTTTATTTTTGTTATACCCTAATTAAAAGGATTTAATATAATAGATATTTAGTGTTCTGTTGCTGTCAAATCACCAATTAAGTGAAAAATTATTGTTGGCTCATCAACGCAAATTTTGTCCACTCTTCAGTGATTAGCATTTAGCCAAATTACTTAGAAGTTGTATTAGGATGTTTGGCAGCTTTACCACACTCTCACTAGATAGAGCCACTATGTTATCAATCAGAGATACTTACAATAATTTCCACGTCTTTGCAACAAGCTTTAGCCGATTTTAATTTGTATTACTAGATGATACCAAACCAAGGGGAATTCATCAATGCTCATTTATTTATGCCTAAGCTCCTAAGAGCCTGAGGATAAGGAAGGGGAGGTTGGAGACATCAGTTAATGAGGGGTATTGGTGCGCCAGAGCTGTGCTACAGTAGATACTGATTGGGGGAGGGTTGAGACATAGTAAAGACCTTTAGGGCCTTCTCAAAATGTACTTGAAAGTGGGTAACCATGTGCAGTAGGGTCCACACCTGTGAGTCATAAGGCCACACAAAGGAAGTTGTCAGGTTTCGCACTAGTAGGTGTGAAGCCTCGACCTTAGGCTCACAATAATATAATTATTTAGAAAACTTTGACCTATATTTATTGAAAATTCGCAATTGATACTTTATCAGAATTAAGACCTAAAATTATAAACCTAATTTTATAGCATCAAACGGTTAATAATGCCAAATTTAAAGCTAAATGTATTTATGATTAATCTCCATGTATATGCTTCACTGGCTGGTAAGATAGGGAAGAATGCCCAAATGAACATATCATCTTGATATTAAGCCTGAGGTTGTAATTAAAGTGTAACTCCTCTACTCACCCCATTAAAAAACCTTATGTCACCTATTCTACCTTACTATCTGTTGGCTTCTCTATGGCAGATAATGAAAATCACTTCACTGTGTTACCATTATTGATCTCAGTCCAGCCTTCAAAAAGGAATCCTGATCTCCTCCAACTCTGAACCTGTACTAGGCCATTACCTCATACATCACTGAACTATTCTTTCCTTCACATGAGGTATACACCTATCTCTTATCTTCTAAAATATACGGTTCTTTTTTGTTTTATTCTTTTTTATACTATGGTACTATCTAAAGTACCATACATTTCTTTATAAAGTTACGTTGATCTAATATACCTTTTGTCATTATTTTTGCCTAATCAGACTAGAAATTGCCTGCATATAAGCAGAGATTTGCCCTGGTGATGGCCTCTGTCAGACATTCTCCTTCTCAACTTAAGAAAAAGAATGTTTGAGGTATTAGTGCTCCTGAATCTGCTACCATGATTGGCCCATCACCTGCCCAATCTTCATATAATATTGTGGATATCAACAATATGAGTACCCACAGCGAAAAGACCTTGCAGATTCTTGGTGGAATACTAGCTATTGGAAAAATATGGTTTATAACAAAAAATGGCTTAAAAAGGTAATAGCTCATAATAGGAATTCTCCAACTTCTTGGCCAAATTTGAGGTGCTTGTTACCGCATGAATCTGACCACCTCCGAGGTGAGAAGATATTACTCAACAATGATAGGGTGCAAATTAATTAATCATTACCACACAAGTCTGACCACCGCTGAGGAGAAGATTTTACTCATTGATGATAGGATGCAGATTAACCAATCATTACCACATGAGTCTGACCACTGCTGAGGTGAGAAGATTTTACTTGATGGTGATTGGATACAATACATCAAATCATTACCACATGGGTCAGTTTTGCTTCAAAAATATTTATCTACAATATGATAGGCTGGAAGCCTATATTTCCTAATTTAGATGACTCAGCTATATATAATTTTGCCTCAAATACCCATGGTCTCAAAATTTGTACTAGTCTAAATAGGAAATACTAGTATCAAAAAAAGGACCTTCTTTGGGTTTGCCTGCTTAAACAATAAAAAACTTAAAAAAACTTTAACAAAGCGCTATTTATTACTTTTATCATAAAGGTAAAATTCTCACTTTAAACAAATTATTTGTGGCATCCGTTGGTGGATCCCACAGCCTCTTTTCCACCAAGTGATTGCCTAGCTTTGTCTAGAGATTTTTCCTGTTCCAATAACAGAGATTTTTGCCTATTAAAAGTAGCAGAGATTGTCTTAACAACACCTATTCCATCAAGTGATTTGCCCTAATTATAGATTCCTCTAGTAAATTCTGTTAGTGCTAATAATGACTAGAAAACTATTTAGCCTTTGAAGGAACTGGCCTTCAAATTTAGAGAAAAACTCAAAACTTGTTCTCCCTGCCAGGTCCCTACAAGGGCTACCTGATGAAGACATATCTTCAAAAAGGACAATATCAGCAATAAGAATATGAGTGTACATTAAAGGGTCAAATCATTAAGTCAGGATTCACCATTCTTAAATTCAATTAAAAAATTTCAGTCTTATGAAGAACTGTTGGGCGAAGTGGCCTACCACCCTGACTGGCTCCCAAACTTCTTAATAAGATTTTCTCAACTCAAAGATACATTTATTGATTGGACGTCTGTCTACCATAGTATTGAACAGGATATAAGTGAAATCAGACGTTGAGCTTACAAAGTAGCCCATAGATTAGGACGTGAAGCTAAATACTTACCTCCCTATATTTATATCATTATGGCAGTTTCCCAATGTAGGGAGCAAATATGAAAATTATAAAATGAGCAGGATAAAATTTAACACTTTTCAAAGTTGAAATTAGTTTGATCCAACAAAATGCCTCAGCGCCATCTCCATTTTTCTTTACCAAAGAGCTCTGAGAAGAACTTGAGCTAACTACAACTGATAATTCAGATGTTATCAATGCTAAAGTTCAAGAAATTTTCGAGTTTAATTTGGTGCTGAGATTGAACCACTTGATGAGACAAATAGGCCAGCTGAACCATATTGTCTCACCAATTTTTATTCCTGACGCTCCTCGCTGTTCCAATGACAAAGTTAAAGCAATTAATTTGAATGCCTCAGTGCCCTCTCCATTCCTCTTCGCCAATGCTCCTCATAGTTCCATTACCAAAATTGGAGCAACAATCTGAATGCCTTGGCGCCCTTTCACTTCCTCTGCGCTGATACTCCTCACTGCCCCAATCTAAAGTTAGAGCCAGAAAGCCCCAACAAGAAAACCCCAAATTTTAATTTTGAGGCTACACTGGAACCTCCTGACAAGCCAAATTAAGAAGCTAACACATCTGACTGCATTGCTGTTCTCTTTTCTGACGCTACGGCTTACAGCTGCATACCATGTTAGCCTAATCAAATGATTTGGCGCAAAATTTATTTCCCTTGTCCAAGGCAACTGAAAATTACAACAAAACACTCAGGGTAGCTGAGCCAAGTCCCCTGAGACCAAATCTCCCTCTCCTACCACTTTATTTTAACTTAAACCTTTTTTTAGTTATTGTTTATTTTTTACTAGAACTTAAGAATTTTACTGCCAACGTGAGCAAATTTAAAATTTTTTTCTGAAACTTAAAGAAATTCTAAGGGTTTTAAGAAATTACCTCCCAACTGCCTTTTTAATTTTATGCAAAGCTATGTCCAAAATCTGTTATCCTTGATGCATAATTTATCTGTTGACTCCGCAATCTCTCATATAATGACTGAATGTTGGCTCTATAATCATTTGAAAACTTCCCAGCCACTATCTTAATTATGCGAGGCCAAAATTAAAATTCCTCACAATTGTGTCAACTGACCCAAACAACTCAACTATTTTCCCATTGCCATTTTTACCATTACTTTGTATCTGTTACTCTCAGAAAGCTCAATGTCCACAAAATTTAAGCTGAATTAGCAGCAAATTATATAAACCTAGCTTATGAATATCCGCCGCCTACAGTAAACTTGGACCTCAGGGTCTAGATATCCCATCCATATTCCTTGATTTTAAATGCCTAAGCCCAAAACTAATTTAAACATTTTATTTCCAAACCACACAATCTAAATCTTTTTGTTATGGCATAACCTCCTTTTATCAAGCTTAACTTTGTCTACCTCAACTCTCAAGCGGGTGCTACCAACTATCTTTATCAGAACATGTACCACTTAAAGATTTGCAATGCTGAACTCTATTTTAGAACTAAACCTACGCTGACTACTTTTTTATTCACACTCAGCTCTCCAAACCTGACGCCAGAACTAAGGTTGTCATTCCTCAGCCAAGTGAACTAACCAAGACATGGGATCCCGCCTCTTCAAAACTAAGTTTTTTCAGGAGAAAGAGATTTATGAGTTACTCTGCAATACTACTGACTACCCACAGATTGTGAGATGGAAGTAAACTTTATGCTCGCCAGGCTAATATATGACTCAACTGCCTAACTTTATCTCGCTCATCCCAACTCTGGAAGTTTGGGAATCTACCAAGGCTGGCTGATCCTGGTGAAACCATTACCACCCCTGGTCAAGGCTTAGAGGTGGTATCGTTGGTATTCTCCTCAGTTTGTGTGAAACCTTGACCTTAGGCTCACGATATATTTTTATAAATCTAGAAAATCTAGGCCTACATTTATTATAAGTTTTGCAATCAATGCTTAATTTGGATTAAGGCCCAAAATTATTAACCCTTGTTTACATAGCACAAATGGTTAATAACGTCAAATTCATAGTTAAACAGTCTCAGATGAATTGTCTCATTAATTCTCCACTGGCTGATAAGATAGGGAAGAATTCCCAAACCAACATATCATCTTGTTATTAATCATGAGGTTGAATTCAACGTGTATCTCCTCTATTCATCCCATCAAAAACCTTATCACCTATTATACCTTACTATCTGTTGACTTCCTTATAGCAATTAATGGAAATCACTTCACTGTGTTACAATTATTGATCTCAGACAAGCCTTCAACAAGACATGATTTCCTCCAACTCTGAACCTGGACTAAGCATTAACTCCTACATTCCCAAACATATTTCTACTTTCACACATGGTATAGGCCTATCTCTCATCATCTAGAATATCATCTTCATTTTTTTATTTTATCCTTATTATACTCTGGTACTAATTAAAGTACCACTTGGTTATTTATAAACTTGCGCTTGATCTAATACATTTTTCGTCATTAATTTATACTTAGTTTAAACTGGAGATTGCCTGCATGATAAGCAGACTTTTGCCTTGGTGACAGCCTCTTTTACGCCAAGAGATTCTTAGCTTTGTCTATAGACTTTGCCTGTTAATAAAAGATATTTTTGCCTTCTCAAAATAGAAGAGATTTCCTTAAAGACGCCTATTCCAAAGTGATTTGCCCAAGAGAGAAAGTCCCTTAGTAGATTCCGTTGGTGCTATTAACAACAATAATCATGTAGCCTTCAAAGCAAATGGCCTAAAAACTAAGAGAAAACCTCAAAAGAAGGAATTTTAAATAGTCCAGAGGGATGTGGAATAGGCTAGGACTTGGATGGGTTAGAGGAAACTAGGCAGGATCTGCTCAAAAAACAGGTCTAGAACAGGGTGTCTAGCCCAGGGATGAGATTGAAAGAGCACACAGATTTACAGACATAGTGCGGTAACACATGGACTGATGAAAAAAATGATGGGGGTGGAAGTCAATTAGTCAAAGCAGCAGAGGCAACTTTGGTGCTGGAAGGTAAGACTAGATTAATCCCCTATTTTTTATGAACAGGTAAGTTTCCATCATAAGGCGTTGCCCTCTATGCTGACAGAATGGGGTGGTACACATCATGACAGAGCCTCTTAATTTTAATTCTCTTTTTATGGAGGAGTTCAAGAAGGCATGAGTGGATGAAAGGTTTGGCCTGATGTTAAAGTAAATTGTGACGTTCTGTCCATTGTGCATAAATTTCAAGGCAACATGTGGTGGGGCTGAAGCAGTCCCTTCTGTATGGGAAGGCGTGGTATACCTATGCACCTACTTATCTCAGGGCAAGGAGGGCCAGTTCTAATATGTGGAAAAGAAGGGTTTAAGTTGCTGGCCTGGGTGATTAATGAGCCAAACCTATAAGAGGTCAGCGATAACTAAGAGACCCAGAGATTCTGACAATGCTTTGCGGAGGGCATGTGCTCATTAGGGAATAGGGGTTGTGTCCCACCAGATGACCGGCTATAGGAGCTTCATATAGTAGTGATGGCTTATACCAGGTTATTAGAAGCCAAATGCCCCCTTCATTATGGAGTTGGGCGATAGTAGACAGTGCAATTGATTTTTTATTTGAGCTCCAGATCCAATAACTAAGGATTATATTGAGCCACGTATAAAATTCTTCTGAGAATGGACAGATATGCGCAAGGAACTAAACTTTATAGAGGAGAAACACTTTCCATAAGGCCTGACTCTAGGGGCTGTGCTCTCTACCAGTTCTAACTGGAGATTCTGGAGTTCAAAGCCTCCAGGATAAAACCATCATTGTCTTTGAGTGAAACACCTTGGTAGTTGGTCAGGACACCCAGGTGATGAAATGTGCCGCGCGTGGGTTCAAGATCAAATGGTGGGAGGAAGATAGGGGAGCCAATATATATTATGTTGTCTTGAGAATGTTGACCTTGGCGTTGTACGTCTTAGTTACTTCTCAAGGGTCACAGCAGCGAGGATGACTGTCCTCTGGGCAACCAAACGCAATGGCTTTGTCATCTGAAAATACCATGGTACATGTGGGGGCCTTACCTGGGACCAGAATCCCATCAATATATCCTGCAATGAGGCCAAGATGGGGTCAAAAGTGAGGTTATAAAATGATTGGTCTCAGGGGGTCCCCTTAATGTAAACCTTGACCAGATGGCACTGCCTATGTAAAGCCTGTTGGTGCCAGGACTCTGGTGTGAGTTAGTTATATAGCTCCAAGATCCAGCGTCAATCTTCAAAGGTAAGGTGGAAATGGGCCAAAGAAGCATCAATGTACTTTCAAGAAACCCCATTATAATCACTCTCCATATCCAGAAGAGCCACGAAGCTAACTTTGATATATAATTTAGCTTTCAAGTTAAATGAATTTTATTTAACCAAGGTAAGCCAACAAGGGGATGGACATTACCAAACTAAAACTAAAAAACATAATAAAAAATAATGATTCAAATGAAACGCCCAAAATGGATGGATCAATTGAATCATACCTAACAAAATATCCAAGCAGGTGGGCAGCGAATACTGCTATCCCTCCATGGTGGATGGGGAGGGGGATTGGGGGGCTCATCTTTGGCTGCATCCATCTCATCCCAGAGTAGGGTGCGTGTTAAGGCAGATAGTAAGGGTGTGGGGGCATCAGCGGCATAGGGTTCAATATCCTTGATAACTGAAACTTCCAAATAGTTGCCAGCCATCATTATACCAATGATGTATTTGCCCAAAGCATCTTCAGCTTTAAGGTGGGTGTCTGGGAATTTAACGGATGTGGCTATATTGGTTCAAGTTATTTCTGCTTTCAGATTCCATGCTACTGTAACCACGTTCTGGATGGCTTCAGTGACGTTTTTGTGTAAAGTTTTCATGTTGATCTTACTTTGTGCAGTAAGATTTTTGGGGAGGATGGGAGGTGGAATTCCTCCTGCGAGTGCAGCCACAGATTTGGAAGCAGCTTTGCAAAGTGGATGGCAATCTGGTGTGGCGGCTGCTTCTACTGCAAGCTGGTGGTCGCTGTAGAATGGTTTGGCGTTAGGTTGTGGGACATATTTCTGAGGCGGAAATATTGCATCCCATTCTGCGTTACAGAGCCACTCAAGTTGCAGCATCAGTTCTTCAATGACGTTACCTGATTCATCGATTTCATCCAATAATTCCCATGGATTTTGGTTAAATTGGATTGGGCAATCAGAGTACAGTTGAGGTTTATTCGATTTATTTGAGGATGCATGGGATTGAACTGGGATCCAATCTGATGTTTGGTTGGATATATTATTTATGGCATTGGGGCAAGGTGGGTGCTGATTGGTGGCTGTAGGTGCAGCTGCAGAATCAGGCATTGGAGGAGGGGAAGGTAGGATCATACCCCATGTCAGAGTTGGCGCGGGGTGGGTGGCAGATTGGTGGGCGTCAGGCAAACTTTCAGCATCGGCAGGAGTTTCTGGGTATGGGAATTTGCATTTTGAGTGATCTGTCTTGAAAAGACTGGACAAATCGTCAGTTCGCTTCAACGCGGGCCCAGAATGGATGGTTGGGGACAGATGGGATGGTGGCACAAGGGGGAATTGCCAAAGAATTTTTGTAAATCCAGGGCTTATTGTGGCATATGCCTGAGGCCCAGCGAGGCGTGTGGCCCCATTTGGGACCACAAATTGTAAGATGGGGTGGCGCCATAGGCTTCCAAACCTTCCATCAGCTCCTGGTGGAGCACTTTGGGGGGGAGGTGAGTGGGCAAACCAGCAAACTGGACCACCAAGGTGGTGTCCATTGGGAGCTGGGTCTGAGTTGTTGGAAGGGGAATATTATTTAATATAAGCGGCACCATTGCCACAGTGGCTGCATTGGCTTCATAGGGGAAGCCAAGATCAAAGTACCCCTTATAGGTGTGGAAGTCAATGAAACAGGATGGTGTCATCACCGCCTGAGCCATTTTGATAATGGCTTGGTCATCGTAGGAGAAGAATTTCCTATATTTAACCCTAAGGCCAAAATGCATGTTGCTCTGGGGGAGCACCAGGGGGCAGCGGGGCATTACTTGGGTTCAGGCGAGATGGGCATCAAGATCCTTGGGAGGAACAAATTGTCCCAAGGGTTTGGAATGATTAAGTGAGCCAGCCCAAGCGCGATTTACTGTTGGACAGAAAATGGAGAGGGGAGTTTCACCGCTGCCCCATGCTGGGACAGTCGGTGGGAATTAGTGACATTGGAGCAAGACTTTGGTGTGAGATTAAGTGTTTGCTTTTAATTTACCAAATTAATTTTCTTGGAAAGTTACACCGAGTAGAGAGAGTTTTTTAAGTTAAATGAAGGTCATTATAGTTATTCCATAGTACCTTCCTTAGAAACCATTCTGGGAAGGATTGGAGCGAGGTGACGCCCATGAAGAGATTGTAAGCAGAGTATCTATAACTCTTCTGTTCCCAGCGTGGTAGTGCACAGTGTATAAGGCCCACGTCAGGGAACTGTCTGTTAGTGCCAAAACCATTAGAGCCCAGCAGAAGGTGCTGGAGCAATAACAGCTTAGGCATAGAAAAGCGAGATTTATGATAAAAACGCCAGTGGAAGCAGCGCGGTGCATATTTTGGAAAGGGTTAAGTGACCCAGGTTGGAGGGAACCTGAGCGAACAAATGGTGCATGAGTTGAGAGCTACAAGGTCCTTGCAATGGCAAGGGTAACAGAACGCGAGACCTCCTCAAAGAGGTTTGTGCACAGGAGCGATCAGATATTATAATAAATAGTAAAATGACTAAAATGGGAAAAGGTTTATTTGCAAAGTCGACCAACAAGGACTATTGGTTGGGGGAGAACATATTTAAGTTTGAATGGGGGAATAGGGTTCATGCCACAGTGGGCCCAAGCACCGACTCACCAATAGGGCAATACTGCCATCCAAGTAGATGGAATAGGCTGAGACTGACTTCACAAAGAGTGATCAATTGAAGTTGGATTTGACCCAAGCGCGTTATCTTGAAAATAGAATGGGTTTCAAAACCCCGTTCCTTGACTATCAAAATTGAACCGTCTGCATTCATTTGGTAAATCATTTGTTTTAATTCCTGGCTTGACGTCAAGGGCTGGACACTCAGCACCCCACTAGGACCAACCTGGGCATATTTTGCCCTTACCCAGTGCTGGTCTAGGGTGTGCTTCAGGTCTGGGAGGCCCTGTAGATTCACCTTTTGGGCCTCTAAGCGCCCAGCCTTATCTTTGAGGTTGGTCCCCACTGTTATGACATGTGCACATGACAGAGATGCAGTTGACCTGAAACTTTGTGAAAAGCTTGTGGTCCGCGTTGATCAGGGCTGTGTGGCACTGGTTAGCCAGGTTCTCACAGTCAAACCTTTTAAAAATGAGGGTTGTTATTAAGCCTCTTTAGTTGAGGATGACCTCTTTATTTTACATGAGTGTTGTAAAGAGATTGCAGAGGGTTTTAACTATCACTTCTGAGTATTGAAGGTAAACCTTAAGTGTATGCCGCCCAGGCCATGGTCTTAAAGCTGTGGAAACTGAGGGAGGATATCCATGACCTTATGACAGGCAATTGGGACAGGAGAGATTTTCAGTCCGTGAGTCAGTGGGCGGTGCTGTAATCTAATACAGGAAATCTTGGATGTCTAACAGGTCCACTTGGTCAGCATGGAAAAGGCTGTAGTAGAGGTGTTTTTGCTTCTGCATGATGCTTACTTATCTGTTGTAATAGCAGTTTTTATCACCAGTTTAGTGATTCCGGCGCTGTTTATTAGACTTTTTTCTTATGGTAGAAGAAACAGGTGGAGAGTTCACACTGGGAGTAATAACGGGATAATGTAAAATTAACTTCCTGAGCTTCCTGCAGTGTGAGTTCAGAATTAAGGAACCTTGTTCAGCTTCTCAGGCATTCAGCCATCTGAGAGAGAATGCTTGCATTTCCGCTCAAGGTGCCTAATTCTGGATTTAGCCTTTTTGACTATGGCACATGCCGCGGTCACTGGACTTTAGCCCAGATACAAGCAACATGGGTGATTCCCACCTTGGTTGCTGCCCATCTAGCGCTGGGGTTTGTAAGGTGGGATAGTGTGGAGTTTAGGTTGCACCATATGGTTGAAGAAAACTTCCCCAAGCAAAGGGGTTACTAAGAAGGGCGGGTAAACCTTTGTACAGAACCTGAAAGATGGTCTGAGCGTGGTGGTGAGGATAACATGAGTGACCTGTGATCACTCAGATGGTTTTGAAAGAAATATGAGATGAGACGTTGCCAACCAGAGGGGGAAAATCATTCCCATATTGATGCGCAGTGCTGAATATGAATTCTGTACATTGTATTGGATTAAATCCATAGTACCAAGTCTAGACGTGAAGGTTCACATTGAATCTTTAAAGCCACTCAAGTGAAGGAAGTCCTGAAGATGACTGGATCTAAGGCGTTACTTTTCTGCAAGAGGTAAGAGTCATGAACACAGCTTAAGAAAGTTTTAAAATAGTATATAGGGATAATGTTCTTTGGAGATTAAGTTGAGAAAGCTCCTCCAAAAGCCATTTTTGTTATGCACCTGCATTAGGCAGGTAGATGCTTGAAGCGAAGAAAGAGAATTCAGGAGTGGTAGATTTGGACAGTATGAGGCGGCCACTGTCATAGTTCAAGATGATTGAAAGAAGACTTGCCATCCAAACTGAGTGTGTTAGAGCCCAGTGAATGTCCCAGAATGCCAAGGGCTTAGCTGACCTGGCGACTTGATATGGATCATCCTAAAGATTAGGTGAATAGCATAATGATCAAAATGCATAAAAGATCATTATGAAAAGCCAAAAAGGCTGTAATTTTAGGCAGCCGCGGGTCTTACAGGGAAACCTACAAGGGTGAGAAACAAGAATGGCGACAAACCCTCTAAATTTGGAAGCTATGAGAATTTTAGTGGGAATAGATTAAAAAAAGTATGTAGGGATAGGCCAGAAAATCTCACCTGATTGACATAGGATTGTGAAATATTTTACAATTACAGGTATCCAAAACGTGAACAACAGTTTGGTAGACAGAATATGGAGTACAAAAGTCCACTATCTTCACTACAACGTGGAGAATTATTGCATTGGTGGAATGTGATGCCCAATTCAAGCCCATTTGTGCTAATTCATGGATGCGGCGTGCATCACCATATATCTTTAATAAAAAATGAAAAATGAAAATGTGAAGGGCGGATTTCACTTTAACAACTAAGAACAGTTTGATTTATTCAAAGGAAAGAAAAACTAAATAATTAAACTAGCAAAATTCCCTATTATGGGAGTTTGCCTATATTGTGAGGGGGAGAAAATTGATAAGGAGCTTAGAATTGTTCTGCACTTAACAATTTATTTGAGGTACGCCGACCAGGGGACAGACAGTACCAAACACAATTACTCAAAATGACAAAACAAAACTACTAACCAGGTGGGAAGCAGAAACTGCTAACCCACCATGGCAGAGGGTGAGGAGGGGTCGGGGATTGGTTTTCAGAAAGACCCACCTCGATCAAGGGATGTTGGTTATAGTACCAGATCAGAGCAGAAAGTCAGGGCGTTGGGGCATCTGCATAGTGGGGGTTGAGGTCAGCGTAGTAGGAGTTTTCCTCTTCTGCATCAAGATAATGATGGGAAAGTGTTTCAACAAAAGCTGCGAGGAGAACTTCAGCTTCTTTGCGGGCTTCAGGAAGTTGGGTGAAAAGGGAGATACTGTGGCGGGTGATTTTGGCTGAGGGGTTGAATGAAGCAATTGTTGCGACATTCATAACACCAACTTCAGCATCATCAAATAGTTTTGAGATGTCACTGCAGGGAGTTTCAGGGAAGTCGGGGGGGGGGGAAGAAGAGGGTGGGCAGGCCATGCTGGAGCTGAGCCACTGACTGGGCCACTGCGGTGCATAGTTTTGGGCAATGAGGAGAGGACACCGCAGCTAAGGCGAGCTGGTGTTTACTTTAGAAGGGGGCTGTATTGGGCAGAGGAGCGAAATGGCGAGGGGTAGGGGCTTTATCAAAGTCAGGAAGGAAAAATTCTGCCCGACCATAATCGCCTTGGCAGAGAGGTTGACCTGTATGCTTACTAATGAGGACATTACCTGATTCGTCAGTTTCAGCCAATAGATCCCATGGATTTTGGTTCACTGGAATAGTGGCGTTCGAATTTGGGTGGGTGGGATTGGGCGAATGGGAAGCTGCTTGGGTGCCAATGGTGGTCCAAGCATTGCTCTGATTGGCTGGGGTAGATTTAGGTCGGAGAGTGAGGCTGGAGGTTTTGGGAGGGCTGATTTTCCATGTGGGCCCACTGGACGAGATTGGAGGGTGGGAGGGGGCAGCAAAGCGCCCCATACTGAACCTCCAGAAGGAGGCTCAGAAGCCGCAGCAGCGGACTTGGACTGAGGGCACGCTATTTTTGCATGGTTGAGGCCAAAGCAGAGGGAACAAGTCTGCCTACCATTATTGACCTGAGCCCAAAAGAAATGATCAGGCGCTGCAGCCACACTAGCGCAGGGTGGGATTTGTTGGGCTATGGTAGAGTGGTGTGGTATAATGGTGGCTGTTGCCCAAGGAGCATCAAGGCGCTCCACACCTATGGAATGGCAAATATGAGGTTGGGCTGAGTGCCATAAGCCATGAGCCCCGCGACCAACTGGTCATACAAAACCTGGGGTGTAAGGCGGGATGGGAGATTTGCAAAGGATACCACCAGCGTGGTGTCTGAAGGGAGGCGAGTACGGGTTGTGGGAATGGGTTTTTTTTTATAAATTAGAGGAGTTCGTGCTGCCGCTTCAGCATCCTCCTCAGATTGTAACCCAACGTCAAAGTAGCCCTTAAAAGGGCGAAAGTCTATAAAGCTAGCTGGCGCAAAGGCTGCAGTGGCTAGCTCAATAATTGCCTTATTGGCATATGGGAACAAACGCCCAGAGTCCACTCTGAGGCAATAGCGAATGGCAGAGCGAGGGAGGGCGAGAGGATGGGGGTGAGAAGGGTGGACGCGCGCCAGGTGGAGCACTAAGTCCCGTGGGGGGACAAAACGGTTGGAAGCAGTGGGCGGGCTGTTTGAGCCCATCTGAACGCGCTTTCCCGCGGGGTGGAAAACGCTAGGTGGGGGTGCACTGCTGCCCCACACTGGGGTGGCAGGCGGCGGAGCCAAGGACATCAAAGAATAGGTTTGGGCAGACGGCTGTGGATAAAAAAATTTTAAATTTAAAATCACTCAAAAGTGACTTCAAGCTTAAAAGAAAGTTTTTAATTGTCCTGCACTTAAGAAACTTCAGAAATTATAATTGTATAGATTGGGAATAGTGCTAGGAGTTAGGGAGAAGCTTCCAAAGGCTCAAATTGCGTCTTAAAAAATTGATAGCTAAAAATCTAGATCAAAGACTAATCCAAGGGGAATACTAACAATCTTACAATAGATTCATCCAAACTGGTATGCCATTGCCTTCAGTTTTACATTAACCTACCCCATCATAAAAGTACTTTAATTTGCCATTGACAGTAATTTGGGTAATCTTCAAGTTCATTTAAAAATCTGAATGAATAATATAACTTAATCTGACTTATCAGGCAAACTAAGGTTTAGATGGGTGTTTGCGGGGTTGTGTGATGAATGGGATCTCTCCACATCACCATGAACCAATTTGGCAGGAGGGCCCAGGCAAGGGCCCGCAAGCAGGATAGTGCAGCGGTAATTAATGATCCCATTAGTTATTTAATGAACGGTTGTTGCTAAACCCTTGAAAGATGGTAAGGATGATATTGATGCTTAGGAGGATTGTCTGTCCACCAGAGAGGGCATAAAGAGAGGCGGCAGCCTTTTCAAAACCAGAGGTATAGTTCACTTTCTGTTCAAATTCCAGAGTACCTCCACAAAATCTCAACAAAAAATTTTAAGTTTATAATATTATTTTTAATTTTTGGGGTTTTTAAATTCATATATTAGAAGATGAAGTTGTCCTAAACATTTTCATCTGGTTGTATTTATGTTAGGAAGCGGGGGATATGGGGGAATTTGTTCCCACAGAGTCTGCAGGTGGCGGGCTATCCGTGGGCCTATTTCAAGAATCAGCCCCAAATATTCCCATCTAGGCCCACTCTAGACTGTTCGTTAGGTACCCCAGGTGTTACAGAAACTTTTCTATAATTAATTTTGTCTATTGGGACTAATAAAAGCTCAGCATTTCTGTGTCAACCTTACCAGAATATTTTAAATTAGAAAACATTAAAAGTTTTCTGGCAGCTTCTGATTCACTCAGCTGCTGCTCCTCTTGACACTCATTACTTCCATTTATGGCATAATTTGGCTTGGCAGCCACTGATTCGCTGGGTCACCCTTTGCCACAGTTCTTGACGTTACCGCTCTTGGAATAATTTGATTTGGCAGCCCCTGATTCGCTGGGTTGCCCTTTGCCATTGTTTTCATCATCTTCCATTTTGGTGGATTTTAGGTTGGCAGCCTTTGATTGGCCTAATTGCCATTTACGTCAGCCCTTGCCACCTCAGCTCCAAGGTTTATTTGATTTGTTGGCATATTATTCGTCAGAATGCCATTTTTGAGGGTCGTTGCCCTCAAACCCTACGATTTTAACACTGCTGATATTAAAAAGAGCCCCAATCTCCACCTTAGGGGGGAACAGGGCTATGGGACAGTCAGGTAGCGCCTTGATTGTCACAGGTTGGCAATTTCTGAAATTTTATCAGAGATCTGACCACCCTTTAGTGAACCCTAGGGGTCCTGCTGGGGGCCCCTAGACTGTAACTCCTCTCTTCACACACCTTCAATTAGTTTTACCAGACTATAAAAGAAAATGGGTGCATATAGAGGTTCTTTAGGATACAGGAAATTGACCCACTGCTCATCCACCACATGCGCTAGGTCACTGATCAAGAAAAGAAGCTCTACTGAGGGCTTGTTCCCTTAATGCTACTGTGAGGTAATTGCTCTCAATTCAGATGGAGAATCAATCATTAGGTTTTACAGCCACCAAAACGTTGTGAAAAAGAAAGAAATTCAACCTAAGAATCTAATACATTAAAGGCGAAATGGGCTGACCAGAAGGAGTTCCTCTAAACTGCTCATATTATGCATTATGTTCATGAGGAGAATAATGGGCTCCTGGATAGCGGCAATATCAATATGCGCTGACCTGAAGTTGCAGAGGAGGTGATTTCTCCACTTGAAATCCCGAAACTCATCAATAACGATGTATTGCAGGGCCAGGGTGCTGCCGCAGGGACTCATAGATGCTCATTTCTGCATCCTAGGGGTTGTTAGCGCTTGAACCTGAAGCTTTATTGTGACTAGAGTTAAGTCATTTATCTAAACCTTGAGCAGTAATTCTATCATAGTGCTGAGGGGCTTAAAGGGAAAAAGAAAGTGGAGAGGCAAAAACCTGTTAATCCAGCCTAGAATGCTGCTCCTGCTACATTGTGGTGGGAAGTCCAGAAAGTTATCAGCAGCGACCTCCGGGGTGTCCCATTTGGTGAGTTAAAGGCTATAAGTACATCCTCAAGCAGCACAAGGGAGCTACATGAGATGCGCTGTGGGGGTGGTGTGGGGCTGTTTGATGAGTCACATCTTCCGCAGGAAGCAGTTTTCCAGTAAATGGTGGTTAGCTGAGCTCTGGTGGAGATGAGGTTTGCTGCAATAGAGAGCTGGTGTTGGCTGGTAGTGTTGTAGTGGAGCTCTGCGTGGGGGTGAAAAACAAGGAGCGCCTTGTATAAGAGACTTTGCACTTAGTCTCTGTGTGTATCGTCTCTGAGAGATTAGAAGTAGTGCCCACTGGAGGAGGGGCTTGTGTTCCAAGAATATGTGAATTTAATGTTAGCACTGCAGTTCCAACTAGCAACAAAGGACTTTGGGTGTCAAATTATGAACAGGAAAACAATTTGTGAGTTGCGGAATTGCTGTTGCAGCCACGTGGGAATATTTTGCTTGGTTTAGGCCCCTAGGCGGTGGCTGAGAGGTCCCGTTTTCGAGCTGTGCAGTCACTATACAGGTATCCAAGGGTGTCACATCATGAACAATGGGGGCGCTTGGAACAAGGTCAATGAAACAGAACTCTGAGCATTAACTAACAACTGCCATTCAAGGAATTACCTCTATTTTGAGGGCTTCAGAAGGGGAGAGGATAAACAATGACCTTGTAAGGTGGGCTCTTTAATTGGGCATAGTAAGAGATACTAAAGTCTACTATAAGTACAAGCCCAAATTCCATTAATCCACGAGGGAGTGCCAGATTAAGCGATTCAGGATCAATAATTGTTGGGGGATTGGAAAACTTATTCCACGAGGTTTACTGCAGGTGAACAGGTGCAAGAGTTATGGAGAGATTCACGTGGAATAACAACCTGAAGGGTGGCATCATGGTCAGAAAGGGCATCTTCAGGGATTCCATCAATGAAGTAGCCTTTACTGATTTATTTATAGTAGTGTTGTTAAAGTTGGGAGCTTGTAGTGACTCATTTAAGCATTAATGATTATATGTTCAAGATTCATTTCCTCTTTCTGGATAATAGATTGCTTAGGCTCCCTTATTCAACTGCACAGGCTCTTTGTATGTGCGTTGTTTGACTTTTTGATATTAGATTATAATGGGCAGTAGTTTAAATTTTAAATTTATTGTGGGGAAGGCCGACCATGGGATGGACACTTCCGAATATGACTCAGAAGAGACAAAACTCAGTACCAGGGGAGGCACCCCAGAGAAGCGATGCTATCTCTTGTTGCCAGCGGGGACGCCACTATGGGGAGGGGGAGGGGCCGTGTGGAGGGGCCGTAGCCACAACTGAACACGTGTGGAGGAAGGGGTCTGATTTGATGAACCAGACTGGGAACCAGGAGGAGACCAGCTGTTGGTGATGCGGTGGAAGGTATCCAAACATCCACGCTTGAAAGTGGTCTACCAAATGAGACCGGAATCTGTGGAAAGCTTCTGGGAGGGTGGGGGTGGAGCCTGCGATGGCATCTAAGACAATCGTGTGGATGGTCCACATGGCGATTGCAATCACTAAAGCACGGAGGGAGGGTGGAAGAGAGGAGGCCATTGATAGAGCAAACATATCTCTTGACAGACTGAAGGGATGCGTTTGATCCTTGCCCAGCAGACGTTGAACTTCGCGCCATATCACTTTAGAGGTAGGGAACTTCTCCAGGCGGTGGAACAGCGTTCCATATTGGCCACACACGACACAGGATGAGTGTAAAGCGTTAGAGCGCTCAGCTGTATGATACACCCACCTCAGGCAGCGCCACACATGGGAGCGGACTTGAGGCTGCAACAGAGGATGGAGTACATATTTCCAGATAGTTTTTTGGGTCTCAATGGAGTAAGGGATGTCCATCATGTCCAGGTAGTCCACCCTGGATAGGACATGGGGCCGAATGGGGATCACGCCATCGTGGATGGGTAGCCCCTGTACCTCTTGTGTGAACTGAGGAGAGGGGCGGCCTATTCGGGTTGTATGTCTGCTAATATGAATTGTCCATTCAGCGCTCCACATGGAGAGTAGGATTCGTTTGTAGTGGGTTTTAGTCCCTTGAGTTCCTGTGGCCGATGTGTGTGATGCGAGGTATTTCATCAGGGAGTGGGGGCTCGATGGATTGTTGAGGCCCAAGGCGCGGGAGAAGTTATAGCGGGCTGCGCGGGACCAGTGTTGGGAGGGGAGTGTAGGGGCGGTGACGGCCGCAATCCAGGTGCCCAGGATCTTGGCAGCATGGGCTTTGAAGTCAAGCAGGCCCATGCCACCATGATGATGAGGGCCAAACATGACCTCTAGTCGTACTGGTGGAGGGCGGCTTGACCAAAGCCATCCTTGCAGAAAGGCATACAAGGATTTGAAGAAGCTTGGGGAGAAGGGGATGGCGTGGGCTCCGAACCAGACTTTGGAGAGGAGCATAGAGTTGGCTAAAACAACCCTGCCAGTGAGGGAAGTAGGGTGGGCTCTGAGAGAGGCGATTTGCTTCGTCACGTTGTCCAGAATATGGCACTCCATCACTGCTGACGCATATCCGCCTGCCTCCATCCACACGCCCAGATGGCGTATTAGTCCTATGGTAGGACGTGGCACAAAGGGGAGCACCAGTGGGGCAGTGTGTGTTGAGTGAGTGGGGTGAGGACGTGGGCGAGCAGATGAGCCGGGTTGGATACTAATTGCTGGGGTCCAGCAGTTCTAAAACCGAACAAGGAGGATAATTTCAGTTTTAGAAGCGTTCAGTGCCGCGTTGCTTACCCAGGAATACTCCTGGATGAGAGCTTCAAGCGCGCGTGCATCTTGATTATTAGACACCCCAACCACACAATCATCTACGAATGCCATTATCTTGACTGAGGCTTGGCCTGGCACATGGACCCCAGTGAGTTGGGCAATCACATTTCGCAGTAGTGGGTCAAGGCTGAAGTTGTATAAGAGTGGGCTGAGGGGGTCCCTTGTAGCAAGCCCCTTTGAGGGCGGACTACTTCCGTTAGGAAGCCAGGGCCATGTACTGCCATTGTTGCAGATTCTGTGAGCAGCATTACCCAGTTGATGAAGCGAGGGGGTAGGCGGAATTGATGGAGGCAGGCCCTGAGGTATTCCCAGTTTACTCTATCATAGGCCTTTTGTTGGTCCAAGAATACAAGTGCCCCAGAGGCTGTGGATTGACATACATTAGCCACAGAGTGCATGTTATCCCAAATTGACCTTCTGGGTATGAAACCGAATTGTTCTGGGGAGATGGTGGCAGATGCTACAGTCCCTAAACAGTTAGCCATGATTTTTGTTAAAATTTTAGTGTCTGTGTTTGTTAGAGAAATGGGGTGCCAGTTGGCTAAGTCTAGCTTATCCCCTTTCTTGAAGAGTGTGACGGTAAAGGCCTCATGTCCTCCTGGTAGGAGGCGCATTTCCAACAGACTTTGGCTAAGTGAGGCGAGCAGCAATGGGGATATATATTTGAAATATTTTTTGTGGAACTCATATGGAATACCATCTGGTCCTGGGCATTTTTGGTTTGGCACACCGCGAATGACTGTCCATAATTCAGTCAGAGTAATCAAATTTATAATTTCCAGGTATCAGAAAATGGTGCAGATGTGGGCTCAGTCAAGAAATTCCGCCACTTTGCCCGGCTGAATTGGATTGGATTGGTACAACTCAGAGTAATACTTTTGTGTTTTGATTGCCACTTTGGCTGGCGTATCCACAATGGAATCATCCGATCTTTACACCTGTGTGCAGGCCACGCTCTGGCATGGTGCGAAATTTTTTAAAGAAATGTGCAGTGCCTTTGTCGCCTTTTGTGATGCATGTGGCCCTGTACTGAACACAAAACTGATGTTTGTGTTGCCTTTCGAGTGCGTTGAGGTGGGCGGCTGCCTCCACCCACTTCTGGCCCCATGCAGAGCTGTATCCTGTAGCTGGGATGTTGGACTCCAGGTGTGCCAACTCTGCCAGAGCGCGCAAAATGACTGCCAATGTGGCTCATGAGCATCTGGAGGAGAGATGGCAAGAGTGGCAGATGGTATTATCTTTGAAAGTTGCCCATGTGGAAATGGGGTCCGCACAAAATGGTGTAACAAACTTTTTTGCCAAAGTTGCCACTTCCACCCACGTGGAAAATCCTGGCAACGCGAGCTCAGAGGGGCAGATTTTGCACCAATGTGGGGCCTTAGCAGCTGTGACAAGTAGGTGGTAGGTTAGCGAGACCAGTTGATGGTCAGAGAATTCCATTTTTGTTGTTTTGAAGTGGGAGATATGGGGTTGGAATTTCGCCGGCGTTAGGATAAGGTCAATGCGGGTCATGGACCTTAGTTGGCCGTTGTGGACATGGGGATGCATCATGTTTTCAAGCAGTGGGGCATGTCGCAGCAGCGCATCCATTAACCTGGGGGTGGCCTTTAGAACGCGCAGTTCTACATGACCCTGGGGGGCGTGGGGTGAGGAAGGCCACTGGTCCGTTGGTGTGTTTAGCCAACAGTTCATGTCGCCAACTAGGAAAGAGTCTGGGGTAGCGGGAGGGATTTGACCAATAAGAAAAATTCCTGACACTTGCGTGCACCGTTTGGGGTGTAGATGTTGACAATTGCATGTGCTACGTTGGCCCACAAGAAAGTTACAACTAGAACTTGGTCATTTAGGAATGTTTCTGAAGATAAAAATTTGAAAGAATTATTTTTCCAAATTAGCACCCCACAGTGCTTTGACCAAAAGGATAGGGATGGGAGGAGCATTGTTTTCCAAGCTTCCTCAGAGCCTCATGGACAGTGGGACTCCTGGATAGCCAGGATATCCATGGGTAAATTGTGTATTAAAAAACTCAGTTTTCTAGCCTGGGACGGGGAGGCCTTATGTCCGGCGATGTTCAACGTCCCTAAAGTGAAGGTTTCCCCCATTGCACCTTAGGTGCGAGGAGGTGGGCATCCAGGCCCACCAGCCTCCTCTAGATCCCCATGGGCCTTCACAGCAGCGTGGGTGTTAGCGGCAATGCTATCAGGGTTTTTGTTAATTTTTGCAGAAAGAGTTGCGTTGGCTTTAGCCTTCACTTTTTGTTTTCCCAATGTCGGACGAATTTTTTGTGGTGCAGATGAGTTTGGTGCACCGTTGAGTGGGTCAAAAAAAATTTTCAGTTGGGATAAGTCCCAAGTTGGTTTTGACTGGAGCTTGGGTGCAACGATTGGGTGAGATCAAATCCCCTATCAGATCCTCAGATTGAGTGGCCCACTCAGCATGTGATTCCCAATCTGATTGGTTGATGGAATCCCAAGTTGCTTCTACCGCGAAGGTTTCCATGTCCTCCTGGCGTTGGGAGTGTGGGATAGCGGTGGTGGCTTTGGCCGCTTCCTTGGCCGCAGCCCTGCGGGCTTGCTTGGCCTTCTTCCACTCTTGTGGGGAGATAGGCTTTACCGGAAGGTAGCAGCCTTGTGCTCCCCACAGGAAAGCCTCTTTGGTGCTTGCAGTTGGTTTGTAGTGCGCCTCTCCGTTGGCCATGGCCGGTGAGGGGTGCTCTTGGAATGTGACGCCCTCCTTGGTGGGGCATGTGTGCGCTTTATGGCTGAACGCATCACAGTGGGTGCAAATGGGGGCGCGCTGTCCACAGTCACCTGGAATGGGTGGGTGGTATGCCCTGCGATATCAATAAAAGTGGAGTGCGGGATCTGGGTTAGGTCCTTTGCAATCTCCTCAGTTGGGGTCAGGACTGCGATGGCTTTGCCGGTGCACAGGTGGGGCATCAGCGTGAAGCGTTGCATTTTGAAAGATTGTATTTCGCTGTATATGGCAAGACCATCTTTCAGGTGTTGTTCCAAAATGTCACATTTTACCGTAGTAGGCAAAAAGTCAAACGTGAGGAAAATTTGGTTTAATTTTGTCCATCTGGTGCATTTGGTTTCGACAACCCATTGCCCTTCAGGGAGGTTGACCACTATGCGCACTGCTGCAGCCTCGTCTGCTGCCTCTTTGCTTTCAAAACCTAGGTCCAGCCAACCATGTGACATGGAGTGAGGTGCAACGTACACCGCGGTCAGGAAAATTGTGTGCACATCTTCACAAAATTTTTCCCATAAGGCCGTTTGTTGGATGTCCAGAAACACGTGGACTCCAAATTCCACCGATGAAAGTGGCTGGGAGTGTGGCGTGTTGATGTACTGGTTGCATCGTGCTTTCCAAGTGAGTATCTCTGGGGAAATAGTGACCGCCAGTTTTTTAAAATTTTTATCTATTCCACCAGTTTCTCTGGGGCGTTTTCGAATGTTGGAGGCCGTGGGCCTTCCACCTGCTCCTCTTACCTTACTTGCCCAACTGCTCCCTGACATGGGCGCAGACTAATCTTCTCTGTGAGATTATCAAACTAGATTCAGTCTTGAATTGAATAGGTTGCAAAAGTGATTGCAACGATAAAGAAAAGTTTTTATAATGGGCAGTAGTAGTATGAAGACCACTGCTCTAATTGAGCTTCTGATAGCCAAGATAGTTATTAGATCTAACGTCAACCTGATGCTTGTCCTAAACTTAGTGGTATTTTGTAAATTTTTAGGGACTCAGCCATCTTCAGTAGAACTTAACCTCGCTCAGCCCAAAAGGTTCTTCCCATTACTTCTAGTCATGCAGAGTCCGTGGAATCACAACAGTGATATAGACAAAGGGTCTTCATATCCTTCCAACTCTAGTCACAAGAGCAACAGACTAAACTATAAGCTTTATTGATAGATGTTTAAAAATTCATTCAGATCTAATGTGTTTGTTTTATTATAAAAATTAAGGGGATTTATAGGGAAGTCGGCGCACAACTCTTTGGTTGGTGCCTCAATTGGGAATGGCGATCATCGCCAATGAATTAAACCTCCAGGGTCAAATGTTACAATGATCTTCCTCATTGACTTAACCATGTTCTCACCACTACTTAACTGCAATCTCTTCTGAGTTGAAATATAAAACGTGTAACAACAGCTTTGCTCAACTCCCATCAAATTGCCCTTATTTTGTAACAACCTGTTTAGGTAATGAGACTCTTACCCATAAACAGCAGATTGCTATTCAGAAAAAGCTAACTCAAAAGTTGCTGTACCACAGGCGGCATTACTCTCCAGCAACTCATAAAGCCCTTAGTCAATATGCAACTAAACCTGACTGACTCCTACAAGTCAATTAAGATATTGATAATGAAAATGACTCCCTAATCACTTTTATTGTTGGGGATCATCCCTGAAAAAACACTCATCAATTTGGCAGATCATAAACCAGCAGATTAATAATATTCGCTGAGAATATTTTACAAACAATGGTTACCATATATACAATTGATAACTCCAACATCCACTAGCGGGATAAATCCCCTAGTGGACCAGTAGATGAATCATAATTGATGAAGATGGGTAATGTGGAAATAAAATCTTAAACATCCCCTCTTGCCCAGATTATCCTGTGATGAAGATTTTCTAGGGGCATACATCGCTTCAAGTTCTTCACAAGTCCACCACCATGGTTTAGGTTTGGAGTTCTTTTGGTCCTTCTATAATACTTGCTAGATGCATCTCTGGTTAGTCCTTCCTTTTTGCGCATCTCCATTCCATGTCATCCTCACTGCCACCTCCGCAGAGCGCGGTTCCCACAACTACATGCTGTGTCAGCCTAGTTTGGGTGTTCTTGCTAATCAAAAGGTCTGTGAAGCCTGTTTTCCCTCAGGTTGGGGTTATATGGCACCTTGTCATTTAATGGATCTTCTCAGGTGGTTTCTCCAATTCCTTGTTCCCTGTATTCCCCCAGACTGGGCTTCTTTCTTAATGGACTAACCTGGAGAACCTAGTTCTAACCCATCCTGATTCAACTAATCCTTTTGCTACTTTCAGCGACTCAGGACTACTTGTGGTGGACCCAGTTTTACTTAAGTTGGTCCTGCTGATAACATAAGGGGGCAACACCAGATGCTAATAATGATAAATAAAAAATTGAATTTAGTATTTATTGCAGATTTATATTTTTATATATCTATTTTTATTATCTTTTTAACTTATTTTATTTTTGTAAACTTTTCTTATGTTTTTCTCTTTTTTTGCAATGGGACTTAACCTATAATTAGGTTCAGAGGTCCATTTTTTTGTTCCCTCTACTCTAGTTCAGCAGATCTTTTTTTCTTAACCAGATACTGTGTTTCAGAGGTCTTTTTTAATGCTTAACCACCTATCATGGTTCAGCGGCCTCAACCTGGGACTTGACTAACACTAGGATATAACCTATTTTTTCTAGGCTCAGTGGTCCTTTGGGAATATTGCACTTGTTAATCCCATAAGATCCAATTCTTAAGATATTTTGTATGGACCAATTTACTACACAGCCATCCACTATATTCTTAGTTGTATGGGCATCAGTTGCTAAATTGACAATCACTTCAAATTGACCTGACCACAAATCATACATCTTATTTCTTTATTCAAGGCTATGGGTATTGTATTAGGCTACCCTATACTCCACATGGTACCCCTATATCTCTGGTTGATTATTATCCTCTATCAACTTCTCTTGGATCTTTTTCTTTAAGGTGGTATCAGATTCCTGCAATTGCAGTTTAATAATAATACTGGTCAGTCAGTTCAGCTATTAATTAGTATTAAATTTTGAGGATTGCTCGCTTAATAAATTAAATCCTGTGTGCTAATTGGGAAGAAGTTTGGCCAAAAGATCCTCAATTGTATCCAGTAACTTATGGTATTTTGACCGCTTGTAAGCTCATTAAACTTATCTAAATAAATCTGACTCTTCTAATTGATCTTAAGCTTAATTTTCCCTGTGAATTTGGAAACTTCTACCAAGGCTTACAAAGGTAAAAACTGAAGATTCCTGATTTAACAGCTTGTTGACACTTGTAAAAACTGAGGGGTTTTCACTGGTGCACAGGTTCGCTTAACTATTGTCTCTGGAAATAACCATGAACTTGCTAATTGTATGAAGACAATTAGCTTAGTCAAGTTCAGATAAACAGGTAGATTCTGCCCTACTCTGGCAGATAATAATATAAGTGACTTTGGCCTCACTCTGGCAAGATGTAATAATTTAAGTGACTTCAGCCTCACTCTGACATTGACACTTAGACAAGGACTCTCTTCACAAGAAGCAGATAAACAACAAGGTATAATAAATATAAACTATAGGTCTAAGGTGTTTATTAATATTAAAATGAGGAAATATTTATAGACAGAATTATGGGAGGACATGTGTTAGGGGTAAATTGTGGTAACACGATGGTCTCAGCATGCCTAGCCAACTAAAAGAAATATTGGTTCTTTTTGGGAAATATTCCAGCTGATATTCATGAGGGATAGCATATTTAAATCGTCATTTGTATCAGCCCACATGTCAGCTACCAAACCAGACGATTTCCCATGAGTAATTGCCCATTTTGAGCCAATTTACTCATCTCCAAGTTGTCAGCAACAATCCCCAATGAATTTGTAACTATAATTATCATTGGATATGATCCTATGAGAATTACAATTAACCATTCAGTAAGTTATTATCACCTACTAGATGATATAATTAAATTGTCATCCATAAGCTTAATTAATAAGCTAAATTTAAAATTGTAAACCATTATTTAAATTAAATTGAAGCTTAATTAATCTCAAGCTGGATAATGTGGTCATATGAAAATTCCCACACATCCCCCACTTGACCAGATTATCAGCTAAAATTGTCCTCTTCCAATACTTCATGCTATGAGCAAATCCTGGCAATTCTATCTGAAATGGATGCCATCTTTTTTGAGCGATATCACACACCACCCAAAGAAGTATCCTTTCCCTTCTTGCCAGGTCTAACGCTTTGAGTCATCTTGATTCATTTATCTCATCTGCTCTTTGAAATGGTACCTATTTTTGAATATGAAAGAGGGTGGACGTTTCTCAATAAATTCTTGGCCTTTAATTCCAATTTCCCCTTCCGTTGAGCTCAGTTTTTGAATCATTATTGGACTTGGCTCCATCAGTTTTAAATTCAGGGGTTGCTCTAGAGCCCAATGAAGCAATTTCCCTTGATTTAGATCAACCATTCCTAATTAAGTCAAATATTTTCCCCAATTTTCTTTTTTGGTTTTGGCCAATTTTATCAACCAACAATCTTGTCTACCAAATTGGCAATTGGTAATGATGATCAGTTGAGCTTCCATATCAGGAACTTAGGGGAAAATTGACTGAAGCCCTTAGCATTTCTTTTGCTTCTCATGACTTTGATAAATTTGCTAAATTGAAATACTGCAACTTATGCACTTCAGTCCGCAGGGCCAGTAGTTTGCATATGGGCAACCTCACTCCCTACTTCACCAAATTTTACCGTTCATTTTCTTTCTGCTTTCAGGAGGCCCACAACTACCACCTCCAAGATACTATTCATTGCCTGCATGATTTCTTCGTAGAGGTGACTATCTGGGAATACATCCCATTAATGGCAATAATCAGGGGCATGGTTCAACAGCCACCCGCACATCTTCCCTGTTTGTTATTCTCTCATATGGCAAGTGTTCTTTAATGAAGCTTGTTGTCAAGCACTTTGTACACAGCTTCCAGCGCCTGTGCCATATAGAGATTATACAAACTTATTTGCGGATTGCATTTTCTTACATTGCTGTTTTCCCCCACAATCTGGTGTTTCTCGCCTTGCTAATTTAACATTTCATTTACTCTTCCAATTGTTGCATATTCTCAAAATTCCCCTTGGGTCCAAAAAACTTGGTTTCATGTTGCTCTAACCCTTGCTAGCATCCAATCACAGATTGACTTTGGTAGCCTCTTTCATAATATTGTTGGTCAACCTCCCTCCCCTCAGAGGTGTCAAAGAAGAGCTCGCAATTTGCAACCTGAAGCTTAAAAAATATAAAAATAAAAGTATTTTAATTAATTTCTCTTTTATTCTTTTTTCTTTTTATAAAAATATAATAAAACTTTCTTTAACATATATATCTATTAACCTTATTTTTAATATTTTTCTTTGTTTTCTATAGCTTATTATTTTTTCTTTTTTCTTTAGTATTTTTATATTATTATTATATTACTAATATTATTATGTATTACATTTTTTAAGAAATTTGCTTTGTACCCTATTAATCACATGACCATTGGACACATTTTTGATTGTGTAGGCATCATTTGCTGTTTTGGCAATAACCTCAGATGGTCCTGACCATAATGCATCTAGCTTATTTTGGCAACTGAACCCATGTGTATCACAATAGGCTACTCGTTCTCTAATGGCAAATTCCCTAAGATTGGATTGACTCTTATCATTGGCTTTTTTGGCCTGAACCCTCCTTTTGATTGTACTATCATAAGCTTGAGATTGGAGATCCACTATTATATTTGTGAGCTGATATAGGTATCTATCTGCACTCATCCTCAGAGTCAGATCCACTGCTGAATAGAGAATTGGTGGCAATGCTGCCCTATGACCATATAATAATTCAAATGGCATTTTTCCCGTAGCCTAATGAGAACTGATATTGTATGCAAATGTTACCAAATTTAATAAGACGCCCAGGATGACGTTTTACCCAAGATCAACTTTCTTAGTGTAGCAGCGAGCATTCCATTGACTTGTTCAACAACTCTGTTTGTTTCAGGTTGATAGGGTGCAGATACCACCCCTTTAATTCCCATTAGATCATTTAGGCATGGAATTACAAATGAGGTAAAGTTTGTTCCATTGTCACTTAGTAACACTTGAGGACATCCGTGCCAATATATCAAATGCTCCAAAATAAATTTGGTGGTACTCAGGGCATCTGCTCAGCTCAAGGCTCGGGTTTCAACCCACCTCATAAGGTGGTCAATTACTACTATGATGTAATGTATCCCACCCATATTTGCACTCAATGTTCCCATGACATCAATCAAAACCTTATGCCACGCAAATCCTGGCTTAACCAAATGATAATTCATAACGTTCTTATATGGCTTATGAAGTTGACATTCCACACAACAGGTGATATAATTTACAACATCATAACTCAGGGATTCTCAATAATAGTATTGCCTGACGTGTTTGAGCATTTTCTCTAACCCACCATGTCTAACAATCTTGTGGGCAGCTCAAATGATTTCTGTACATTTGGAAGACTTTGAAAATATAAGCCTTTTTTGTCCATTATTTTAAATAAATGGCCATTGACAAATTTAGTTTCCTCCATCGCCTTTTTCAGCGCTTTTTAGATTTCAACTGGTTCTTCTTGTAACTCCCCACATATCATTTGTTTGATTAAGTCATCTGCACAACTTTGCACAGCAAAAATGACAGGTAACCTTGATAACCCATCAGCGTTTTGATTTTTTTCTCAGACTGATGTTCTATCTAAAAGTCATAGGCCTGCAACTTTAAAGCCCACCGTGCTAATCTCCCTTCTGTTCTTTAAGATTATGAAGCCAATGAAGATAGGAATGATCAGTCATGACCTTGAAATGTGTTCCATGGATATAAATTCAAAATTGCTTGAAGGCATATATAACTGCAAGACACTCTTTCTCTGTAACCATATAGTTCCTTTCAGCCTTTGACAGAGTTCAGCTGACATATGCCATGGGGTGTTCATCCCCATTTTTGTCTACTTGGCTAAGGACGGCTACTATTGCCATCAACAACGCATCTGATTGGATAATAAACAGCTTCTCAAAATTCAGATATTTTAAAATTGGACTCGTTGTCAAATGTTTCCTCAATTCATCAAATGTGATCTGAGCCTCATCATTCCAGACGAATCCCTTTTTTTGGGTCCTTCAATAAATGGAAAAGTGGATCACTACTTTTGCAAAATCCTTAATGAATTAGCAATAGTAGCCAACCATTCCAAGAAAAACTTGAATATCCTGAACGCTCTTAGGGACTGACATCTTTCTAATCGCTTCTACCTTCTGTTCTTGGGGCTTGAGTCCCTCTGCGTTGATTACAAACCCCAAATACTCTAATTCCTCTTTAAAGAAATGATACTTTCTTGGCTTAATTTTGAGATTCGCAGAAGCCAGTCACTTGAATACTTCCTTAAGGTGGTGTAGGTGTTTGGTGAACGTTCAGCTAAACACATTAATATCGTCCAGATAGACAAGGACACAGGACAGCTTCAGATCTGATAAAATTGTGTTCATTGCATGTTGGAATGTCGCTGGGGCACTACACAAGCCTTGAGGCATCCTCATCGGCTGGTACAACCCTTGTGCTGTGATAATAGCACATTTTCCTTGATCCTCTGGGGGCATATCTATCTGCCAATAACCGGAGATTAAGTCCATAGTGTAGAAAAAACTTGGCTCCTCATAACTGGTCCAATGCATCATCTATTCTCAACAGGAGATATGAGTCCTTTTTTGTGATTTTGTTCAACCAATGGTAAATAATTATGACTCAATTTGATCCATCTTTCTTTTTAACAATTAATATAGAACTTGCCCATGGGCTGGATGATGGTACAAGCATTTCATGCTCTATGAGTTTTTTGATTTCTTTGGCAACAACTGCCTCTGCTGCTCTAGACCTTCAAATAGGCCTCAATCAAATTGGTCCAGCATCCCCAGTATCGACTCAGTGAAAAAAATCCTTTGCACACCCAAGATCATGGTCATCCTGCACAAAAATAATTTAATACTTTTCAAATAAGGCCAGAACTTCATCTTTCTGACCCCCCGTTAACCCAGCTAATCAATCCCTTTCAATTAGCATGTGGATATTCCCTTTGGTCTCCTTTGGTAATCCTAATTCATCTAATTCTCCAAATTCATGGAAGGAACGAATCTCCAATACTGGTTTTACCTGAGAGAATGCAACTACTTGATGCCATTTGACTTTTATTGGAGTTTTCCCCATATTGGCCAAAAAGACCTGAATCTCTTCATGACTGGGGATTAAAATCCCTGGGGCTACCCAAAGCTTGATCCTTAATTGTTGCCAAGGAGCTTCAATTTCTGAGTATAACTGTTCTGGAATTTCCAAAGTCAGTCCAGTCTCCACGATCTGTTGCATTACCAGCTAAATTATGACATCTTCTTTAGAACGGATTGGGATTCCACAATCTCATTTAAATATTTGGGTAACTTCTGGATTTTCTTTCCTTTCAATTTGTAACCAACAGGTAATATCCCATCATTATAGACTAAATTGATGAAATTATTTCTCTTATTAAGGGGCACCTCCCCTCCCGTTGATAAATCAGTGGCAACGTCTGCCTCAGAATTGTCAAAGTGTCTTCTTCAAAATCACATTTGACCCCATACTTCCGCATGAAGTTGGTGCCAATAAGGATATCATAATTCTGGTTGTCCAGGACAATCTTCAGTGCTGATATAACCGAGGATCCAAACCATAGCGGCAGAGCACTATAGGCCCCACAGGAAGTGGTAGAGTCAGGGCTGGCCATCCCGTACTGCTTACTGTGCTCTAGATCCAGTTTGGCTTTTGATCTCTTCACTAATTTGGTATATTATATTGATTGGCGCTCCACTGTCAATTATTGCCCTGAAGGGGACTCATTTTACCAGAATATCCATATACATGCACTCAGAAAAATAAGATAAGCTATTGTTTACTGCATGTATGACAGATTCATTGGCCAAATCCAGGGTATGAATTAACTGAGTAGATATCTTGGGGAACGTTTCTTAAATTGAACCAATTAAAATTGATATATTGACTTCATCTAACTTGGCATTCAATAAATTGGTTTCATCTTCAGCATTTTGTACTTTCTCCACTATTTGTTGGGCATACGGGAGAGCTACTTCTTCTACAATTTTGAGGGCAATCTCCTTCAATTTTGATCTTGTTATCGCGTTTACATCTTGATAGACAATTTGATGAAGAGGATCTAACTCAGGCTCATCCACAAATAGATCCGACTTGTCCAATTTGTATAATTTATCTGGGGGAACTTGGTCACCTGTGGTTCTAGATTATCCCCCATCTAGACCGCATGGTCTTTTCCCTGCTCATTGTAAATTTATACTTTCTCTTTGTGCTGGACTAAGTTAACCTGATCCTTTGGTTTGTGTTGTCCACAGTTATTGGTGATATGACCAGGCTGTCCACACTTATTACAAGTTAACTGAGACTTATTGAATGGTCTAGATCCTTCATACTGTTTATCTTGATCCCCACGATTGTTGAAATCTCTGGATTTGTCGGGGAATCATCCTGGACCCTTATTATTATTTGACTGGTTATTAAGTTTGTATGTCCAATTTGGCACTTTGAATGTTACTGACAAGACCTTTAGATGTTCTATCATTTGGGAAATGGTGTATTTGCTAGTTATGTGGATGACATCATTTGGTGCAATTTTTGGTGAGGACACAATGCGTTCTGCATCGCAATTCTTCCATAAAAATTGGCCATCATATTAGACCCACTGAGAATTTGTGTTCCCTCATAAAAATGATTGTTAAATACACCCACGTTTTATCCTTCTTAAACTGGATTCCCATAAATTCTTGTTTCCGGGATGACATCTTATCTGGACTACAAAATTCTTTCAGAATCGCCTCCTTTGCCTCCTTATAGCTCCAGTTCTCCCCACGAAGGTAAGGCAGAACTAGATTTTGACAGGAAGTATCAAGGCAATTCATGACAGTGACAGCTTTCTGCAAGTTACTATAGACATACATGGTCATCTCAAATAAATGGAAAAAGGCAGGGTATTATCCCGATGGAAAATGGGTAATTTTGAAGTGCTCTTAAAATCTTCAATGATAATTGATGTGGTGTTTCTAATTGGAATTTGGCTGGACACTGGAGTTGTTTCAGGTGTAAATTCAGGAAGCGCCACAATAGTTGGGGGCATTTCCTGAATGGGTTGAGTCATACTTTCACCACAACTTTCTAATCCATTAGATGCTAACTCTTCCTCAAATAAATTCGCTTCATGGCACTCATCTCATGAGCAAATACATTTAAAATCCTTAAGGTATCCAATCATTTAAAGACTTTTTCCTCCCAGGCTAAACGTTTTTGTGCATTTTCCCAGAGTTGATGATTTTTATCAATTTCATCAAATAAAGTGGCTTTCAAGGTTTCAATTTTCTTCTGCAATGATGTTGAAAATTCGACTATGGGCTCTGCTAGTTGGCAGGCTAACCAGTATGAAGACTGGTCAGCCCTTGCCGTTTTACCTTAGGCGTCAGGGCTAGCAGCGCTGGCTAACCCCTTGGCGTTTCACCCGCGCCATTTGGGGATCCCCTAGCCTATACTCCAACCAACGTAATAATAATATAACTAATAACAAAAGGTAGATAGGCAAAGGGAGATATTTATTGAAAGGGAAGCGCCAGGTATATATACAATTTACAAAAAGGCTACTGTGCCCATCGCTGACCTATCAGCTCTTCTGCTTGTTCTTCCAGAAAACCACTTCTCTTCTTCTTCTTCTACATTATCTCTTCCCTGGCGTCGACCCTCTTGCTCTGTCCTTCCCAATGTCCAAATTAGTTTTGGCTCATCCTCAGCCTTAAGTTGCCGGTGAGCCATATAAATAATTAATCTAAATAAATGTTAAATTTGAAATTTGACCTTTGAATTGATAATAACGTGCCGAAACTACTTTGGTTGCTCTCTTGACTTGGAATATCTCAGCATCTTGCTGACATCTATTCTTGTCTTGTCTTGATAATAAATGAGGCACCAGAAACAACCTTGGCCACCTCAAACTCATAATTGTCAGATTGACCAATATCGGATTATCAGTACAGGCAGTGAACATTTGAAGTAAATACATCAGCTTTCCACCAGAAATCCCACAACTGACCAAAAATGGCAGCTGGCGTCGACCACTGATTCTGCTGACTGATATCAATTGGATCATCTTTGGCTATTAGTTGCTGGTGATCCTTATACTAATTTGGGGCCACTGATTGGCCCCACTCAAACCTAAATACCAAACTTGGCAGAATACTAATTTTGGCTCAACTCAATATGGGGAGCAACTAACCAGCAATCATATCAAATTAAATAAAATTCAGTCAATAAGCCATTCCACCAGGATTGGCCATATCATCCCAAATAACGCTATATCATTGGAGGATTCCATCTGGGTAAAATCACAACAAATGTGTCTTCTCGTTTTTGGATATTGAATAAAATGTTCATATGGTTTTTGATTTTCCCTTTCATATTTGAACATCTTGTCATCTAATTTGATGACCTTAAGCTTCAAGGAAATCTAATTCAGATTGAGTTGCTGATTCTAATGCATTCTATTGTTAATTTCTATCTCTTTACAAAGCTTGTCAATTTCAGCTCTCATTTCCTCACTGAGATTTTCAAATTTTCTCTCCAAATCTTTTACAGTATTCTTAACTCTCCTTTCTCCCCTTGATTTAATCAAGCATGACTGTGTGGGTTTCAGTGTTGGCAGCAGCCATTGGCATAGCTGCCTCCTGAGCTCAAATCAAATCAGCAATATTTGATTCAGCCAATTGGCAGTGTTTATCCAAGTCATCATGTTTACATCAGTAATTGAACACAATTTGATTGATAATCTCTTTGACTATCCCCAAAGTTTAGTATTCAGCTTGGCCACCAGATTCTTAATTTGAGTGTTTGATTGATGAACACACTGTGATGTGTAATCCAAGCCAGCGCAAATCTGCTGAAAACTGACATCTTATTATCACATTAACGCCTGCTGTTGTACACTGTTGTTTTGAGTATACTCAACTAGATTGGTGATCACTGCCTGCTGCTGTACTTAGATAGCTCTCATGTTCTTGGTAGTTGGCTGCACATACTTGATAACATAATCGCTGATATTACCAATGCTTTGTAAATATCCCACTAATGTCAAAGTGTTCATATTACGGAATTTTCAAAGTGTTGTCTTCGCTCTTCCTGATTAGTTGTGTGGTGGAATAATCCACAGCTTCGATCCAGAGTATTGGTCAGCAAAATTTGAAATCCTCTCATCAGAATATTACTAATACTGGGTAAATTTTCTCAGATTTGCTCTGGAGGTGGTTCATAGATTGTTACAGCATTCTTGTTCATTCCAATCGTTGATAGATGGATATATTGGGGATCCACCAGCATACCTACCTCTAATTCGATGTTTTCTCCCTGAGCTACTGATGATCCTGACTCCTCATTTCTTTGGTGCTCCATCTTAGTTAAATAATTTGGCATTTTAATTTCATATAAACTTGACTCAACTCCTGTAGTGAGCACCACATGTAAAAACCAAGGGGTTCTCACTGGTGCACAGGTTTACTTAACTATTGTCTCTGGAAATAAACACAAACTTGCTAATTGTATGAAGATAATTAGCTTAGGTGAGTTTATTAAATAGGTAGATTCAGCCCTACTCTGGCAGATGATAATATAAGTTACTTTGGCCTCACTCTGGCAAGATGTAATAATTTAAGTGACTTCAGCCTCACTCTGACGTTGACACTTAGACAAGTACTCTCTTAACAAGAGGCAGATAATCAACAAGATGTAATAAATATAAACTATAGTTCTAAGGTGTTTATTAATATTAAGATGAGGAAATATTTATAGACAGAAGTATGGGAGGACATGTGTTAGGGGTAAATTGTGGTAACCATAATGGTCTCGGCATGCCTAGCCAACAAAAAAGAGATATTGGTTCAATTTTTGGGAAATATCCCAGCTGATATTCATGAGGGATAGCATATTTAAATCGTCATTTGTATCAGCCCACATGTTGTCTACCAAACCTGACGATTTCCCATGAGTAATTGCCCACTTTGAGCCAATTTACTCATCTCCAGATTGTCAGCAACAATCCCCAATGAATTTGTAACTATAATTATCATTGGATATGATCCTATAAAAATTACAATTAACCGTTCAGTTGGTTATTATCAACTACTAGATGATATAATTAAATTGTCATCCATAAGCTAAATCAATAAGCTAAATTAAAATATGTAAACCAATAATTAAAATAAATTGAAGCTTAATTAATCACAAGCTGGAAAAATGTGGTCATATGAAAATTACCACAACACTCTTTAAGAAAAGATATGAAAAACCACATAAAAGAGAACAATAAAATATATCTTTATAGAAAAGATATTATTTGATGATCTTCTCATTAGGCCAGGTGCCAGTATTTATACCTCTAGGGATCTCCTGGCCACATATTGAGTATAAAATTCCTGCAGATAAATTTTTTCCATCTCAGTTTGGCCCTTGAACTGATAGGACTATGATCTATTGCCAGGATTATTGGTGACAAAAGACTCTCACATTTGGGAAGGTTTCAGTGATAAAAATCACAATGCAAAATATGAAATTGTTCTAAAAACCAGCTCAATTTGAGTTTAGTCATACAGTTGACAGAATACAACTTCTGGAAAATTTGGCATTGATTTTAAGTTAATGATGTACCCCTAATTGGAACATTAGCAGGCTTCTTAATAGCACTAGATACTCCCATTTGGGAAGTCCATGTGCAAGTGCCATTGTTAATTATGTGAATTGACATATTAACATAGCCATATGGCAGGACTTTGTTTACAAAAATATAATGCCAATCTTATTATTCTATTTGTCCATGGGATTTTTTGTGTTTATATCAAAATCAATCCCCAGACAATCTCCTAAGGTAAATAATCAATATTGCTCCTAATTAAACGGGACATATGCCAAGTTTCTTGTAAGTATAATCATCCTGAATTAAGTGGGAATATTTGACCCAAGTGCTGAAAGGATAATCAGTATAAGTTGACGTTGAGATATTAGTCCCAAATTGTAGAAAAGTAATTAGCCATAGATGAGAATTTTTAATTGGCACAAGTTTTGAGAGGATAATCACCCTGATTTGTTGGTTGTTGAAGGGTTTATTTTCATGTCAACCACCAAAATCTGACAATTGGTACTCATCCCCGCTGCTGGATCTATGGCATAATATAATATCAGCGGTAATGCTGTCCCTCATCCATGAAGTTATACAAACAGCAATTTTCCTGTCGCCATATGATTATTTATGTTGTAGGTGAAGGTAACCAAACTTAGTAAGTTCCCCAATCGAAAGTTTTCCCTGTGGCCAAATTTCTTATTGTTGCAGCCAACATTTCATTAAATCGTTCAACCATTCCATTTGTTTCTGCTTTTGTTAAAATTTATAAGTTTTCTTATTAATCTTGGCTAATAACCCCTATAAATATATTGACTGCACATGTTTGTTGTTGTGCAATTCTCCGCGTTGTATGATAGTAAGATGTAATCATTTGATAATAGTATGGATACTATTATCCATAGTTGAATTTAAGTACTAGAATTTGACCAAACGCTTGGCTAGTATTTCCTCTTGAAATACTTATGATGTTCTTAATAAAAATCATTACCTGGTACCGCCTAACTCAATCCATGCTCAGATCCCTGTTTACAGTTTCTCTCTGATGACACACAGTCAGAAGGAATCCCTGATTTGATTCAGTTTTACTTCTCTGGATCCCCACTCAGATCCTTACTATTTA
This sequence comes from Massospora cicadina, assembly GCA_022478985.1. NCBI lineage: Eukaryota > Fungi > Entomophthoromycota > Entomophthoromycetes > Entomophthorales > Entomophthoraceae > Massospora > Massospora cicadina. Next base: position 11,952 of record JAKSZP010007039.1, on the reverse strand, counting down.
TCTTAAAGAGTCTCCCAATTAGAGCACAAAGTAATAATTTCCCTGCGAAAAAATAGAACTCGCAATGGACACCGCCAGCTTATTAATGAAGAAAACCCCCAACTATATCTCCTTATGCCCCATGTTGCTGATGATATCACCCCAATGCTGTCCGCCATGGTTTGTCAGCTAAAGTGGGCGCTGGACAAAAGTTTCCTCAAAGCCTCCTCACCATCTGATATGGCTTCCTAGGCTGATAACCTAGGGCTATATTAGGAATTTTTAATTTATGATAATCCCTTTGTTTGGCCCATTTGTGAATAAAGATGCGTGGTGGCTCCCCCTTTTTGGGTTGGGCACCACTAGTATTAAAAAAGATTAAGTAGAACACAAAATGGAAGGGTGGTTAGCTGAGTGGGTAAAACTGCTTCCACCCCTAGTGCAGGTTTTGAGTTTGAAACCTGTTTTGGCTGAAACATTCTCGGTGTGGTATATTTGTCCCAAGGTTGACCCTCCTCAAATAATTTTAGAACTCAAAATGGATTCTAATATAGTATAATAAGATATTACCTTTTAACTTGTGTCTCTTTTATTAGTGAATTCTTAAGTGATTTTGTATTAGGAATTTGGCACCCAACCCTTGGTTGGCACCTCCTCAATGAAATGGCAGCTGTTGCCATTACATTATCCATCCTCATCTCAGCAGTGATGGTCTTTCCCATCCTGGATAGGATTCTGTCACTGGACATCCTCAAGACCTAAAACGGAAAGCGTCAGAAAACGTGTCCCTAACGTTTTCCTTTTGATTCAAGCAAACCAACCATATTTGGAATGTGACATGTTTAGTTAATGGGAATTATTACCCATTAAGGCAGGTCACAAACCAACTGATTGACTCGCTAGTTGCAGGCGGCATCACTAGCCTTGCAACTTACTCCTTAAATTCCCAATTGGTGGGTGATGAACCTAACCAATCCCAATTGTTACAACTGATAGTTAATCATCAATTAACTATCAGATGCCCCTATTTTGTTGGCAAATGTGCCTGACGAGATCTTAAGCATTCATCCAGATTGATCCCTGATGGATCTGACCCAGGTGAATAACCTAAAATCCCCCAAACATTATCACCCTGAAAACAGGGTCAACCAATATCCAATTCACTTCGCTCTAGGGATTTATCCCTAGTGATCCCTGGTAATCTAGTCAGCTGGGAATATGGGCAAAAATCCTAATACATCCCACCTCTTGCCTAGATTTCCAGCGAGAAAAGGATCGGGGAAGGAGAACACCGCTTCAGACACTCAGTTGAATACTTCATTTGTTCAAGCAGAGTACAATCAATCAGTACTCAACACTACTAGGGACAACCTTTGGCATGAAGCTCTCTTCCTCTTCCTCCTTGCTACTGCCTACTCAGAGTGCGGTCCCCACAACCTTCTGTCATGCCAGGCTGATTGATTTACTCATGACAATATTCATCCCAGGATCCAGTTTTCCCCCTGTCAGGGCATATGACCCACTGTCATATCCAGTATTCTTAGTCAGGCGTCCTCAATTTCCTGATTTTCTCCACATCCTTGACAGGAGATTCTTGCCATCAATGTCATTTCGCAACTCAATTAAGAATGCTCATTTATGTTTCACCATTGCTATTTTCTTATAATAACCTCTTGGCTCATATCATTCTTAGTTCTTCTCTGGAGAGCTTATCCCATTAATTCTGTGATAAATTTCTCCAAAATTAGAGATTAATTGATTTAAGAGTGCATAATGTCAACTATCATATAAAGTCTAACATCCCCCTCTTGTCCAGCTCATATGTTGAATTCTGAGTCTTGGTACCAACAGCTGCTCAATAACTTGTTTGATAAAGACCTTCAGCTCTTCCAGATGATGAGTTGATCTGCACACTGGAACCTCTTTTACGGTCCTTCCAGGACGCATACTCCCAGTCAAATACCCGTAGCCAGTCCTATGCATGGAATTATAGGAAACGGTAACCAACCCCAACAAAATCAGGGTAGCGATTGTCTTGAATGAAACTTGACCAATCCTTCCTCTTGTCATCAAAGCCTGAGTTTTATTTCAAACTTTCCCGGATTCAGCTTTATTCACAAATACTCCTACAATCATTGTCAAACCTCCTGAAGCAATGCCCTCCACTCTCAATAATCCATTCCTTGCCAAATTGGACTTGCTTCCCAGAGTTCCTCTTCCAACTTGGCATTGTGCCACAAGCCAGCTGTCTTGTCCACCGAACTAGCCATCAGAAATAGCATATATAGCAAACTCCCTATTCAGAATTAAAGGCCCAAGTCACTGAGGCTTTGTCTATAGCTCTGAGCTCTTCCAATCTTGAAAACATCTCTAGATCAAGATTTTTGCAGTCTATGCTCTTCACTTTGCCAGCCAAGTTCTTCCTAGTTGGGCCACAGCAGCCTCTCCCAGCTTCCATCGCTCATTCTGCTTCAGCTTCCAAAGAAGTTGTAGTCATCACCTGCAGGATGTCATTCATCTGCACAACTAACTTGTTTCTGTGCATCTAATTGGTATCTTCCACTGATGGTTTTATTAGGGGACATGATTTGGAAACCCCCACCTAGTATCCCTTGCTTGACGCAGCCCATATGTCCGGTGTTCTTGACAAAGCCCATCAACAAGCGCTCAAGACCAATCTTACGGGTCCAGTACCATATCAAATTTACTCATGGTTATTTTACAACTGCCTCTTCTTGTACTGTTGCTTCCCTCATTGCTCTGGGGTTTCACGATTGGCTTCTTCCAAAATTTCTATTTCTCTTCCCTAGTTGCTTTCTCACAGGGATCCACATCCGCTCAACAAACTTAGTTTTGAGTAGGTTTAGCCATCGCTAGTGTTCAATCTCACAGAGATTTTGGTGGGTTACTCCTACTAAGATCCATCCTTCCTCCCCCAAGAAGCAACATAGGGGGAATCATCCGAGATCAAGGATAATCAATAAGAAATAAAAACTATAAAAATATTAAAGTTTCTATGTGTTTTTTAATAATCCTTTTTCCAATATCTTTATCAATCTTCTGTTTTTCTTCTTTTTTCCATGAGACTTACTTTGTTTCAGTTCAGTGGTCCAACTTTTTAATTTCTTCCCCATACTGGATCCTAGGTATTCTTAGACCTACCAATTTTCTATGGTTCAGAGGTCTTACTTTTTTAAGACTTAACCATCTAGTTTGGTTCAGCGGTCCTTTTTTAGACTTAACCAAATCATTAGGACATAACCAACTTAATGGTTCAGCGGTCCTGTGAGAACTCATTTTTATTATTTTTTTCCTCGATCCATTGCTTTAAATACTTAGCATGGACTCAATTTACTGTCCTTCCATCCAAGATGTTCTTGACGGAGTAGGCATCTGTCGCCATCTTGGCAATAATCTCAAATGGACTAATCATGATGCACCCAATTTGTTTCTTCTCCTAAAACTATGCATATTGCAATAGGCAACTCTTTCGCCTATTTGGTATTCTGATAAGGCTGGTTAGTTCTTATCATCCATCATATTCACTTGTATCCTTTTCTTCAAAGTAGTATCAAATGCTTGCAATTGCATTTCAATCGGGATATTCATCAATTGGTTCAAGTACTGCTTGACACTCATCCCTGATGTTGGTTCCGCCACTGAATATAAAATTGGCTGCAACGCGGCCTTCCTCCCCAAAAAAACTCAAACAGCATTTTCCCATCACCGTATGATGACTAATATTGTATGAAAATGACACCAAACTCTGGTACACTCCCTATGTGGAAGTTCTTCCTGTGAACAACTTCCTCAGTGTTGTGGCCAGCGTCTCATCAACTCGTTCCACCAGTCCATACATCTCTGGCTGGTAGGGTACAGACACAACTCCTCGGATCCTCATTATTTCATTTAACTGTGGGATCAGATGAGATGTGAAATTTGTCCCATTGTCACTCAGTAGGACCTGCAGGCATTCATGTCATTATACTACTTGATCTAGGATGAACTTCTTAGTACTGTTAGCATCTAATTTCGCTAGGGCCTTAATCTTGACCCATCTCATCAGATGATCGATCACAACTATTATGTACTTGACTCCCCCTGTGCTCATTATCACTGGTTTCATCATGTCAATGGAAACTGTATGCCAAGAAAAACCAAGGTGGACCAGTCAGTATCCAGCCATATTCTTATGTGGCTTGTGCAACTGGCACTCCACAAAGCAAGCCAGATAGTCCGCAAAATCATAGTTGATTGACTCTAGTAGTATTGTCAAATATGGTTGGTCATTTTTCTCAGGCCTCCATGCCTGACAACCTTATGAGCAGCTTGAACAATAGCTGCTCTTTCTGATGGCTTTGGGAATAATAACCACTTCCCATTGATCATCTTAAATACTTGTCCATCCATAGTCTCAGTGTTTTCCATTGCTTTTCAAAGTGCACCTTGGATTTCTTGGGGATCATTCCCAATTTTCCGTTGACCATTCTCTGGAATAACTCATCCGCCTGCTGGTATACCATATGGACCATTGGTAACCATGATAAGCCATCTGCATTCTGATGAGAAGCCCCCACTTGGTGGACGATCTCATAACTGTATGCCTGCAACTTCAGTACCCATCAGGACAGTCATCCTTCTGATTCTCATAAATTGTGAAGCCAATGCAACGGGGAGTGGTCAGTCACCATTTTGAAGTGCATTTTGTGGATCTACACCCAAAACTGTTTATAGGTTAAATGACTGCAAGGCATTAATGCTCAGTTACAGTGTAATTCCTCTATAAGGAGAGTGTCTATTACTCTCCTATTCCCAGTGTGGTAAAGCACGGTGCACAAGTTTAACGCCAGGGAACTAGCTGTTAGTATGAAAGTTATTAAAGCCCAGAAGAGGGTGCTGGAGCAATAACAGCTTAGGAATATAAGTGTTATTATTATAATAAATAACCCACCAAACGTGACGTGGTGCACATTGAGGAAGGGGGTAAGCGACCAAGGTTAGAGGGAACCTGGGCGAACCAACGGTGTACTAGGGGATAGCTTGATCATAATGGAAATGGCAAAGTTAACAGAGCGTGAGACCTCCTCAAAGAGGTTTGTGCACAGGATTGTTTAAAATATCATAAATAAAAAATGTAAAATGGGAAAATTGTTTATTGGAAGTCAACAACAAGGAATGTTGGTCAGCGAAAACATATATAAACTTCAATGGAGGAATAAGGGTTTTCAGAAGTGGACCCAAGCACCTTTCCACCAACGGGCACATATTACCATCCAGATTGGTAGAATACGCTGAAACTGACTTCACTTGTGTAATTGATTGAAGTTGGATTTGACCCAAATGTGTGATTTCATAAATGAAAGGGGTTTGTAAACCCCATTCCTAGACTAACTAAACTGAACTGTCTGCATTTGTTATGTAGAGCATTCATTTCAATGCCTGGGCTGACGTAAGGGGCTAGGCGTTTGGCACCTTACTAGTACCAACCTGGGCATATTTAGCTTGAACCCAACGTTGTTCTAGCGTGTGCCTGAGGTCAGGGAGGTCCTGAAGCTTCACCTTCTAAGCCTCCTGGAACCCAGCCTTATCCTTGGGGTTGGTCCCCACTATGATGTCATTTACTCATGACAACCTCTCAGCAGCTGAGAGTGTCTGGCTCACATACGCCACCAGATTTTCAACCTTAAGTTCATATACTTGGCTTAATACAGCGCCAATCGCCGTAAAAACATCAGTTTGTATAATAAATTCTCAAGCAAAATTCAGATATATCAAAATTAGAGAATCTATCAAATACTGGCGTAACTCATCAAAGGATTTCTATGATTCTTCATTACAAAAGAATCCTTTCTTTAGATCCTTCAACAGATGAGTTAAAGGCTCAGCAATTCTGGAAAAGTCCCAAATAAATATTTTTATAGTATCTGACCATTCCAAGGAACACTTGAATATCTTGGACACTCTTTGGCACAGCCATTCATTCTATGGCTTTAATTTTCAGGGCTTTTGGCTGCAGTCCAATAGAGTCGATCACGAATTACAGATAGTCCAACTCTTTATTGAAGAAGTGACACTTCCTCATCTTAATCTTCAGGTTGGCCATGGACAGTCTCTTAGACACTTCCTCCAAGTGGTGCAAATGGTTAGTAAAAGTCCTACTGAACACATTGATATTGTCCAAGTACACCAGGACACATGACAGCTTTAAGTCATTTAGTATAGCATCCATGGCCTTCTGAAACGTCGTAGGTGCAAGGCACAGACCATGGGGCATCCTCGTTGGTTGATATAACCCTGCACAGTAATAATCGCGCATTTTTTTGGTCTTCTCTTGGCAAATATATTTGCCAATATCCCAATATCAGATCCATCATGGAGAAATACTTCGCTTCTCCCAATTGATCTAGCACATCATTAATCATTGGTAGGGGATACAAATCCTTCTTTGTAATCTTGTTCAGCTTCTGGTAATTGATCACCACCTGATTAGAGCCATCCTTCTTCTTCACAATAAGAATTGAACTCACCCAGGGACTTGACGATGGAACTAGAAGCCCATGCATGCATAGTTTGCTGATTTCTTCCTCCACTACACTTCAGCCGCCTTTGACTGTCAAATTGGTCTCATCCTGATCAGTAAGTTTCCCCGGTATTGACCTTATGGATCATATCTCTCACACATCCCAAACTGTGGTCATCATGGGTGAGTATTTCCCAAAAATTTTCAAAAAATTTGAGCACCTCCTCTTGCTGACCTTCCATCAGTTTAGCGAGTTGCTCTCAATCAACCAACAGATTGATACTCTTGGTTACCCTGGCGTGTAATCCCATCTCATCTAGGGTCCCAAAATTGTGGAATTTCCTCAGTTCGGCTGTTGGAATTAGGTGAACAAATGTGACGATCTGATTCTACTTAATATTCATCAACTTATCACTTAAATTTGCCAGGAGAACTCAAATTTCTCCATGGCCCAGCATTATTATTCCAGGAGCCACCCAAGGCTCTACTCTGGACTTCTTCCAGGGGCTTCTGACCTCCTCATACAGCAGCTCCAGTATCTCCAATGTCAACCCCATGTCAACTATCATCTGCAATACCAGCGGTATGGTTTTTGCACTCTTGACCCTCAGTGGAATTCCCCACTTTTTCTAGGATTTCCGTTGGCATTTCTCTAACTTCTGGCCAACTAGTTGGTATCATATCAAGACAATGCCATCATTGTATATCAAGTTGATGAATTTGTTTCTCCTATTCAGTGGAGCTTCCCCATCCTTCTGATAGACCAATGGTAACGTATGACCCAAAATGGTCAACATATTATCCTCAAAGTTACATTTAACTCTGTACTTCCATAGAAATTCCTCCCAATCAGAATGTCATAGTTTTGGTTGGCCAGAGCTATTTCTGGTAGAGATACCACCAAGGACCTGAATCGAAGTGGCAAAGCACTATATGCTCCACATGAGATGGTGGTATTCAGCCCATATGTCCCATACTCCATCTTGTGTTCTAAGTCAGGCGAGATAATCATTCTCTTCACCAGCTTGATTGAGACAATGTTAATGGGCGCTCCACTGTCAACAACCGCCCTCACCCATACTCAATTCACTAGTATATCTATATATATACACTCCGAGTATTGTAATATAGTATTTACTTAGTGTATAGAAGCATTATTAGCTGAATTGAGGGTGTGAATGATTTGCGCCAATAAATTAGGAAACAATTCCTTGATTGCGCTGAGGGGGATTTACAGGTTTGCCTCATTTAATCGAACTTCAGTCAATTCTTCAGGATTATCTGCAGCTCATATACTATTTGCTCGTTGTTAGGCGTATTGCCAGCTAAATTCTTTAATTATCTTGTGGTTGATCCCCTTTGCCCTGGATCTTGTTACCACGTTCATGTCCAGATTGAATACTTGATACAGCTGATCCTGTACGTCTTAATCCACAAATAGATCACTGATGTCAATTTCCTCATACATAATATTGGGAGGAACAGGTTTCTCCGCTGCTCTAGACTGTTCCCCATCTAGTTTGCGGCCCTTTCCCCCAACTCCTTTGCGGTTGCAGATTCTTTTCTTGGACCAGTTGATTTGATCCTTGGGTTTCTTACAATGTACAGCGAAATGTCCCTTTCCTCTGCAATGGTAGCAGACTTTATCCTTTTTATTAATCCGTTTAAAATCTTTGGGCTTATTCCCCAGCATGGTTCAATTATTCTTTTCCTAGTACCCTCATTCCCCTTCATGAGATTTAAATTTCATACTTGGTGTGATCTGAAACTTCTATTTTGGGCATTGAAGGTAGCTCCCAAGTTTTTAAATTGTCTACCATCTGAGAGGTGGTAATTTCCATCGCAAACACAGAAGACATTATCTAATGCAAATTGTGGTAGGGCCAAAGGGCCGCCTGTAATGCAATTTGGGCCTTGAATCATCCAGCACCTTTGATCCAACCATGATTTGCGATTCCTGGTAGAAACGATCAGCGAAGCTTGCTAAGGATTCATCTTTAAGGAACTGAATGCCCATAAACTCCTGTTTGCACTTCAACATGCATATTAGGCTTCCAAATTCCTTCATAATGGCTGCTTTGGCCTCTGCGTATGACCAGCTGTCCCCCTCCAGGTGGGGCAACACTAGATTTTGACAATTGGTATTTAGGCAATTAATCACTATCAATGCCTTTTGATTTCCATATCCGTACATTGTCATTTCAAACAATCAAAAAAATGCTGGCTCGTTATCCTGATGGAAAGTTGGCAATTTTGGTGTCGCTTTGAATTCCTCTGAGGTTTCTCTAGCCACCTCTATTGATTTGGCTACTTTGCTCACTTGGGTTGTTATTTTGGGCGCCATCTCCAAAATAGTGGTAAAAGTGGGCAGCATGTTTCTTAGGGTAGTCATCTTTCCAATTATTCGTAATGAGAAGTTCTTTCTTTGGCATCATTCACCGCATATGGCTCACATTCACATTTGTGGTTCTTCAAATCCTTGACCTGTTTAATCAGCTGCTTGATATCTGCACCAAATGCCCTTAAATGAATGTGATTCACTTCATTCTCCATTTACAGAAATAAGACTTCTCAAATTAAGTCCCCTTCTTTCTTCTTCAATGACGTTACTTTTCCAAGTGAATCCTTCCTGAAACATTTAAATTATTAACCTCTACCTCTATCTTGGCGACTCTCTCCTCCAAGGCTGTGAATTCATGATGATCCGCTGAGTTCAAGACGTTCTGATCAACATTTGCCAACTCTGTCCATAGTTTTCTTATCTCATCTTTATATGCCATTGCGTTATAATTTCTTATACTCAACTACACCACTGTAGTGAGCACCAATTGTTGAAATTTATATTTTTCTAATTATTCTCAGCTAGTAACCTATAAATATATTGACTGCATAGGTTCAGGTTTTGTTCAATTCTCTGCGTTGTATGATAGTAGTTGATATAATCGTTGATAATAGTATAATGACTATTATCTGTAGTTGAATTGAAGTATTAGATTTTGGTCCAACGCTCAGCCAGTATTTCCTCTCAAAAGATTTAGAATGTCCTGAATAGGAATTTGTTCACTGGTACCGCCTAATTTGATCTATGCTTAGATCTTTGTTTACGGTTTCTCTTGTTTGACACCCTGTCAGAACAATCCCTGATTTGATTCAGCTTCTTCTCTGGATCCCCACTCAGATCCTTACTCTTTATCCTAAAGAGTCTCCCAATTATTGCACACAGCAATAATATCCTTGAGAAAGAATAGAACTCAGACTGGGTTCTGATAAAGTATACTAAGATGACACTCTGGTAATAAGTCCGTAAAGTAGTGTACAGTAGTGTGTGTCTTTTATTAGTGAATTTCTTAGGGAATTTATATTGGTGAATTCGGCACCCAACCCTTGGTTGGCACCTCCTCAATGAAATTGCAGCCATTGCCATTACATTATCCATCCTCATCTCAGCAGTGATGGTCTTTCCCATCCTGGATAGGATTCTGTCACTGGACATCCTCAAGACCTAAAACGAAAAAGCGTCAGAAAACGTGTCCCTAACGTTTTCCTCTCATCCCAGAGAACCAACCATATTTGGTAAGCGACCTGCTTAGGTAATGGGACTAATTCCCCATTATGGCAGGTCACAAGCCAACTGATTGACTCGCTAGTTGCAGGCGGCATCATTTGCCTCACAACTTACTCCTTAAATTCCCAATTGGTGGGTGATGAAACCTTATCAATCCCAATTGATACACCTGATAGTTAATCAACTATCAGATGCCCCAATTTCGTCAATAACTCTTCCCAAAGAGATTTTAAGCATTTATCTGGATTAATCCCCAAGGATCCGACCAGGAGAATACCCTAAAATCCCCCAAACATAGTTACCCCAAAATCAGGGTCAACTGATATTCAATTCACTTTGCATTAGGGAATTATTGCAAGTCCCGGGGAACATCCTCTGGACTTCAATCAGGCCATTTTCCCATTCTCGAGCAAGAAGGCACCAAAGAGGATGGCTGTACCCCTTGTTACTCAGGGCGATCTCGCTCACATGGTAGATGAGCGCCGGGTAACAGCCCTCCCGCTTCAGATCCCACCTCCAATACTACACTCTCCTTGGTAGAACTGCTACAAGGAATCAGTGAAATCTATGCCAAGATCAGCGAAATGTAATTGATCATAACTAATTTGAGCAGCAATCAGCCCAATGCTTAGATTTTAAATGGTTAAAAAGGTATGAAGACCAATTTTACAGTTGTAATGCCTGACAGTTGCAATTCAGTTAACATGACAATCTGAAAAATTTCCCCCTCTCAAATTCATTAGGGATCACCCCCAATGGGCAGGTAACAGCCTTGGACACCATTTATGAGGTTTTGAAGCTTCCTGCTGACAAATTGGGTGTTGCACCTGATGCAATGCCATTGACTGAATGAACAGCCCAGCGACTGAGCACGGGCAGGTTAGATGTCCTGAACCTGTTCCCAACCAAATGGGCCCACCCCTATGTGGGATGGCCTTGGGGGATTCCAGCTGCTAATTGGGCTAAACGCTGTCATGCCAACTGTTGGAAATGCAGTCGAGCCTCAGTTTGGACGTTTGAGGTCAAACCAACAGTGAAACAGCCTGCTGCCAAATTCTTTGATGTCAGTTCCCAGTAAATTATCTGTTCCCCATTCCCAAACAATTTTTCAGTTAAGTTGAACTTGCGGGACCCAATCCCAGCTTGTTTCCCCTCCAAATTGACTACTCTTTTAATCAGTCACATTGCGCTGAGAAAATTGTTGGTCAATTTTTCTTCCTTAAAATTTCATTAAAAAACCTCCCCAAAATTTAGTTTTATATGTTAGAAATTAAGCTGCCTGTTCCACCGACACTCTCATACCCCTCAGGGTTTATGGCCATGTTTGTCTGGTATTTTATTTTGTGCCTGTATGAAATTCTGGCTCACTGGCTAATATTAGTGGAACTCCTTTCCAGTTCCATATTCGTCATATAAGCAGCAGTGCCTTGGGCATTCTGGTTTGCCGTTTGGGTGCTCTGGCACCTTGGCTGGCAGGTGTAATGGAAACGGCAGAAGAAGTTTAGACCAACCTGCCAGCTGGGATGCGTGAGCACCCAAAAAGCAAGCCAGAATGCCAGAGGCATTGCCAATTGTACAACTTGATATGGAGCTGAGAAATAGGATACCACAAAATGGTGGTGGAATGTCAGGGCTAGGAGTATCCTGACGGCAAACCACACTGAATAGACTTCAAACCCAGGGGTTCTGGTAACAGGGGATGAAACTACTGGGATAGCTTCTTCGAGATTCTTGGTTGCTAAAACCATTTCATTGGGGGTGGCAGAGAGGCGCATTTTTCTTGTAGTTGGCGGACATAGGGCCATAAGATCCCTGTATATTGCTGCCAAAAGGTCATGAGAACAGGGTTATAAAGCCAAAATTAGGACTTGTTGAGTCCAATTGGCAA
>JAKSZP010007038.1:0-72851 GCA_022478985.1 Massospora cicadina | reverse complement strand
AGCCTCTTATCTCAGCCCAGGCACTGAAACAAACGATTTACATTACAAATGAAGACGGTTCAATTTGGTTAATTGGAGAGCAAGGGTTCGAATCCCATTCAAGTTATGAAATTTTAAGTTCAGGTAAAGTATGGCTTCAATTGATTACTCAAGTGAAGGCACTTTTGATGTATTTTACTAAAATGGATGGAAGCGTCTGTTTATTGGAGCGTCAAGGCTTGGGTGCACTTCCGCAGAACATAAATTTCCCCAGCCCACTTTAAATATGTTTTTTATGACCAACATTCCTCATTGGTTGACTTTCTTGAATAAATTTACCCATTATTTTACGTTTCACTCATGATCCCTTGGGCGAACTTGGTGGCAGACCTCTTTGGGGAGGTCTCCAACTATGTGGGCCAATACCTTTTATTGCAATTTACCAAAATCCCAGGGACTCCCTTAGGGCCGCCCAGGTCCCCTCCAGATCGAGGCATCCAAGCCCCCTGACGCCAAGTTACACTTTATTATGGACTCCTCTCTGGGGTCCACTCAAGCGGTTATGTTCCTCACTTACCTGGTACTATATGTTGCGCTCTACACCCTTGCCTGGGGTACCTTTTGCACAGGCACCGTTCAAGGTGTCTTCTTTCCCTTTTTCTTAACAGCTAGTTCCCTAGCAATGTGGGTTTGCATCCCACATCACCTTGCTGGGAACGAGAGAGTTACAGACACTCTCTTGACAGAAGTGGCAAGGAGGGTTAGGCCCGCATAGATTGGGTCCAATGAGGTCCCACGGTCCCATAATCTAATGTGTGGTTTTGATCTGGCGTGACCTTTTGCATTTTGTTAATCAAAAAATGATATTAACTGTCAATCCAATGCTAACTATGGCAAGAATTTTCACCTTATGGGCAACTACTCAACATGGGTACCTCAATGAAAAAATGCGGACCAAGTAAATTGGATTTCCTAGTGAATGGGTCCAGAAAGAGTAGAGTAAGATTCTAGTACTAAAAAAAAAGAGTAGAGTAAGATGGATTTAGACTTTTTTAAAGTTAATGAGTCTGTGACATCCATTCTGTCAGGCTTATATAGAATGTAACATTCAGAGTGAGAAGAAACTTTAGATGTGGGATGAAGCACAGAGTTGTCAATGATGGGGCCTCGCACCATAAGCTGACTCCTCTTTTCCTGCCTCATTAGCTTTTTCACACAATAATAATCCTCCTGATGACCAAAAATTCTGCAATAAGCGCAAGGGTCGCGTCAAGGCTTAGATCTCTGGAATCGTCCTACTTTATGAATGTAAGGCTGTGTCCCTTTGTTAGACGTTTGAATAATTGCGGCTCAGGAAACTTCATTATAGATTCCTTATTATTAAAAATTGTTTTGTACATCTTCTTTGCATTCCAAAAGCATATTAATTGAGTCATATTGAGTTGAAACGTGGAGAGAATGGCGGCAGTGGCATCGTCCAAATTAACTCAATTGCAGGCAGTGAGGGCCTGACCTTTGGTAAATTTCTTGCCAAACTCAATATTTGTTTTTCTACATCTAGGGCAGATCTGAATGAAAGCTTTTTTTGGTTACAAAGGAATATATTACTTCCAAAAATTTTTAATAAGGGCCTCATTTAACTAATCCCGGGTAGTACACTTCTTGAAATATGGTATCATGATCTCTCAGGCCTTACTATCTGACCAGGTTTGTATATTCTGGCACTTTTAACAATACGTGGCCATTTTCATTGCACATTCATATATGTAAAGGCAAAATGGATGATTTTGGTCTCAGGTAACTACTTCTTTTTAATGGTGGTTTTGAAAACCCCAACAGGTTTCAAGGGAGTAATATAGTGGTAGAAGGTGGCCATCAAGACTCAGTCAATTCAGTGGTTTATAGTTCAGTTTGGACTATATCCTTACTGAATTTGTCAGTAGAATTATCAATATCATCCTGGAGAGTACTGTAGCAGTTATTGACATGAGAGATTGAGGCTTTGATATCTAGGAGTCTCCAGAGGCATTTAATCTTAGTGGAATGGCTTTCTAATTTGGAAGATAGGGTATCTTATTTAGCCTCAATTGTTTCATTTTAACAAATAATTGCTCAAGTTTATTATTCACTTGGGTCTGATTGATTTGCTGTAAGGTGATCAGCTAAGAACAAGTTTGGTGTAGGGAAGCTTTTTCTTTATGCAATGAGATCAGTGTTAGAACCTCATGAGAAAATTCCCTTCAATACTCATCCATGCTCCTTTAGCCATATTACAGCATTTGTTGTTCTAGCGCTTTAATTCAAGCTTCATGGTTTTCATTGAAAGAGGAATAATAAGTGATGAGTTTCTGGGGGTCTGCGAGGAAATTCAGGCCTTGGAACACTTTTTACACATCAGGGCCAATAGGGCAATAGAGCTGGGTGGTTCTCTTTGGGTAACAACTTCCTGAACAGGCGGCATGGTGGTCCTCTTACTCAATTGGCGAATCTGGGTAGCTAATGTGGCGATTTTGGAAACAGTAGTCTGGCAATTTTCAAAAATTTGATTAATAAGTTAAGTAAAGCACTCCACTCACCGGCCCAAGTCAATAGTGGCATAAACCATCCAATGAGTAAGTTTACCATATAGGTAGTAACCAACTCCGTTATCAACTTGGGCTAGGTGTAATTGAATCTCATTGATTCTCTTCAGTTAATTAAACTAGCTTTACAATGATCCTGACCAAAATTAGAGACTGCTTCATACAATAAAGAAGTCAAGTGTGAAATTTCTGCAAGAACCAAATTGTTGTTGGAATTCCTTGTGATACAAACCTGATAATTTCATCTGATGATTAATGGTGTGGTGAATGATTAGACAGAAAAAAGATTTTTTTGAGCCACTTCTACTTCATTAATAGGAAGATTGGGTGAGGAATATAGATGCATCATATTGTTAGCAACTTGAGAAGAGTGACTACAACTGGTTCTCCCATCAGGGGTGATGGTATTATCAATATCGCCTCTATAGTTTCAGCCACTTCAGTAGTTTGTATCTGATAAGTGGATTTACTAGGAGTTGAAATAGGCAGGGTCATTGTTTGAGGAAGTCAAGCTCTCAAGTGTTTGTAAGTGGCATATCTTGGTTATTGGAAATATACCATCTGGTCAAGTTCATATTCTCCTAAATTTTGATAGGGCTATTATTGCTGGGATTGTTCATGTGAAGGTATGTCTTCACGAGGTAGCATCAGAAGGGACCTGTCAGAAAACAGTATTGAGTATTTATTATAATTTAAAGTCCAGGTCCATTGAAGGCTGCACGATTATTAGTTATAATAGCTCCAGCAGAATCTTCTAGTAGACTTTAAGTCTTTAGGGCAAACTCTTGGTGGAATAGATGTCTTTGCAAAAGCAAATCTCTGCTAGAATGCAGGCAATATCTCTAGATAAAGATAGAAAATCTCTAGTCAAAACTAAGCAAAAGTCAAGGATGCAAACAAGTAATCTTTAATGATTAAAATTTGGGGATATTTATAGCTTTGATAGAAGTTTGAAATTGTGTAGGGTATGGTTATTTCTGAATGGTAATATCTTTTCTGAACAATACAGCGGAATGTGGAGGTTTGCTGAATGGCATACTCTTCTTTAGTGATGCAGCAGAATCAGGAGAATTCCAAATGATAAGATCATTTCAGATAATAAGGCAGATTATAGGGAGATTTGGGATTTTAATTTATCGTTTAGGAGGTCATTGTTTGTAGCAGTTTCAGTAGCTTCCATGGTTGTGGAGCCCATTGATTGAGTTGCAGTTATATCACATTCAAACTTCTTCCAAAATAGCATGAATTCCATCATTTCCGACAATATTGGTCATCAAGAGCTACTAGATTTTTTTCCTTTTCAACTCTTCAAAGGATGGCAACCCACTTCACATCCTCTATAGTTTAATATGGGTGTTGAGGATAAGGTAAAGTCCTCAAATCGTTTTAAGTAACTAGCTAAGAGATAAATTTTATACATATCAAAGCCTATGGAGCATCTCTGGCGTGCAAGATCAGCCAAAATGATATGGACTGATAAAATAAAGTAATGCTATATACATTTAAGGAAGGTGATATATTGACCTTCTGCAGCATCTATGGGTTTTATGGGAACTTTAAAAATTTATTTTATGGAAAGGGCATTTACATTGTAACAAAATTAACTCAATGGTTTTAAATTAATTGTCTGGAAAATGGAAGAGTTGTCAATTGAATCCATAAAAGATCTTAAACCCTTATTATGTGACTTAGCTATTCTTGTAATAAAAGATATTTGAAGCATGAATCAAGTCAAGTGGTGAGTATGTCATATGGTGTGTTGACTTAATATAAGCTTTTATTTAGTAATTATATTCACTCCAATTATTATCTTGTTCATTGATCAGGCACACGCGTTATATTTACTAAACAGATGCACCAGCTATAGTTTGCAAGCACGTTCAGGCATTAATAGCTCTTCTAAGTCCTTAAGATCATCTGGAATCATCACCAAAGGTTCCTCATCAATTATATAAATGCATCACAAATTTTATTATACCCAATATATTAATATACTCATTGTCAATTATACTCTAAAATCTGGATATCATTGTTAAGAGGCTGTATAATCACCTATAAATATTCCCTAAATTATCTTACATAAAGTATCACGCTTTACATAAACTGATTAACTAGTTTTTGAAAGTTACCTCTGACATATTTAATAATATACTAGAGACTGATTATTGAGCAATGTGCAGTTGCCTTATAAGGAGCTCTGTGCAAAGGGAATTTTTCAGTGTCAGGAAGGCCTATTTAGCTTACTAATTACCAAGGGTAAGTTGAGAAACAGCATACCACAGCACTATAGTATTAATATTAAGGCAATAGCGATAGTGGGGCTATAATATAAATCTGTTGAGAGGTGGTGATCCAATATATTTTACATTTAAGGTTAGTTGAATTCAGATTGATTTAGTCAGCAGTTATGACTGAAAAAGGTACAGGGAAGCCCAAAATATAAAATATATTACTTTTCGCCAAAATTTCTAATAAAGAATATGATCAACAAGAATGTCGCCTGGTGAAAAATTTTATATAACTGTTAAAAGTATTTAGATTTAAACCCATTAGCGCTATGCTAGTTATAATGGTTAATACCTTAAAAGTTGCTTCAATGATAAGATGTTTTTTATAATAGGATAATATTGACATAGAGGACAATTAAAATTCTTTCATAATCCTGTACTCATTGAGGGGTTTTGGCAAAATTAATTAACTTTAATAATATTTTTGATTGTATGATGATCAAGATCTTGTTAGATACTATTCTTTTGACCCATCCTCATTTATCTTACATTTAATTATTATTGAGGATATTTCTCCAACTTGGTTGTCAATGGCTAAATCCATGTCCCTGACCTTGGCATCTTCAGTCATAACCCATTTCTGATCAACAATATACTTCATGTTAGTAATGTTGACCATCTTTATTGACTTAATGAGTTTTAACTCTAACCCTGCATTTAGTTATTCCTAAAAACATTCATTGTCCATGCCATTGCCCTTTAGTTTTTCCTGGGAACTACCATTCAGTGTATAAGAATAGATTTGTTTTTGTGCACAAAAGGTAATGCCATGGTTGCTAAGGCAGAGGTTGATTTAATGCTTACTTCTTTGAGAAATTACATATGAAATGCATTAATAAGTTCCTGAGCATGTGTACAGTCATGGGAAAGAATTCAGTTGTTCTTAGATGTATCAAACCCATACAAGCCACAAGATATTCTAACCAACTCTTCAATCAATATGATACCACGATTCCTTCAACTTCCTATTCAGGGATCCTATCCACCAGAGAAAACTTAGGAGTCCCAAGTTGCCCTCATAAAGTGTGGTCTTGATTTCATGGATTCAAAAAGACCATAAATCTGGGAGATAAATTAAGCTAGTATGATACATGTCATACTTTTTTGAGGATGTGGTAGGAGAAATATGCTTAAGGATAGTTTTAGAAATGATTGTTTAATGAAGATTGTTGCAATTGGCTTGATAAACCATATTTATGGTTAATAAATTTACTTAATGTTTATTTAAATTAGTATGTAGACAGAGGTTCCAATCAAATTTTAAACTACACAATGTTGTTGATAGTTTTAACTTAATATGGATCATCTTACCCTCACGCCCACATCTTTATATGCAGTTGTTATCTGGTATTAAGTAATTATTGATTACTTCGCCCATGTGCCTCCAATTTTGAATAGTTACTAAGTATGATCAAATCCTTAATCTTGCTGGTACAGTTCTTAAACCACTATTATAACTTTTTCTCTTGGTCAGAGGCCCTGGTAGTTGTATTATTATTTTATTATATAATCAAGTACTTTGCCCTACGCTGGTGTAAACTTGTAAAATAGATTTGTCATTAATATTTTGGCCATCCTCCAGCGTCTCAATGGTAATTTGCTGACTGCTACTAAGTAAATTGCCCTGAGATCAAAACCTTAGTATCCCTGCCCTTACTGATCATTATGCAATTAATCTTATTTTACTCAGCATTATTAAGTTATCAAACGTTTTGCACTAATGATAACAAGAAATTTTGAGAGCATATTAGAAGGGGACTGTCATTTAGTAAGGGATCTTGTGTTATTGCTTCTTGGTGAAGCTTAATACAACAAAGGCTATTCCTGGTGAGCTGTTGAGCCATTGTCAGTAATTAATACTACATTGTGCTTTTAGATTTATCCTCACCTATCTTTGATAAATAAAGCTCAACTGTATGAGCATTCCAAATGGCATTGTCTTCAAACAGTAACTTGTTAATTTAGTTTTTATTGTCATATGCCATTATGATTTGACTCCTATGCGCCAGTTCAAACAGAGAAGCTATTAGCATTAAGCATCACAAGTTTACCCAAATTTTTATTTAGGGTTCAATCTTTTCTTACAGTTGGTATTCTCCTTATATGTCTTACCTGCAGCATCCAAGCTTTTTCAACTTCTAATAGTTTTCTTGATGTCTTTTATAGTCTGCTTTCATTTTCACCTTTGATAAACAATTTAATTAAATGTAAAATGAAGAGCCATAACCAGCATTAATAGAAAATGGAGTGCAGCCTGTTGATGAGTCATGGGTACTGTACCCAAACTCAATAAGTGGTAAATGTGAAGTCTAATAAAAATGGTAGGATTCCAATTAAAAATTTTAAAAAATTATATAAACTTTTGTTGACTTATATTATAATAGTTCAATTGTGGTGGTAAGAAATAGACTGGCATTGGAAAATCTAAATAACCTTACATAGATTTTTCAAAATACTGTAGGGTAAACTTTACCAAAATTTCACTTGTCCTCCTGAGGTACCCCATGAGTGTGGTATAACAGTTTGTCTTATAGTTTTATAAGAAACACTTGTAACTTACCTTGAGGTGATACAAAATTTATAATCCAGCTGATCTAGAGGCTTCAGTTGATCCATATGTTTTTTTCTAGGTTGGTTTTTTTAACTCAGAGCGTTACCAGAATGAAAAACGCTCTGGAGGAATTTTCTAAGCTCAAATAGTTTTAACTTTTATAATAAGTTAAATAATTCAAATTTCTGGTTTTGGCTCACCTATTTCATAATAGGATCAATTGGTTGATCCTCACCTTGGAATTTCTACTTAATTGATACTGAAATATAGTGTGAAGTTTAAGTTTAAATCAAATTTAAATTTTACCATTTTAAATTTTGCGCTGGTCCTTGAGTGTTGCTCTCAAGATACTGCCCACCTTCTGGAACTTTGCTCTTTTTTCAGCCATGTAACCAATATCTCTGGTATAACTGAGATGCCAAAAGAAGCTGGACTGAATCTGAACCTTGGCCTGTAGCATGAGTCAGGTGCCATGTCCTTATGAATCCTCAGATATAATAGGTCAGTCAGCTCCAGGTCTTGATCCAGAGGTCCAGTGTTGAGGATAAAAGGTGGCGTTCAGTGTATTCCAACAGTGGTAGAGGTTGTTTTGACTGGTTCACCACCATTATTCAGCTGATTGGGCTGAAAAATGGGCATAACCAAACTTTGGAGAGGTTGTAAATGTGTTTGCCCTTTTTTGATGGAGGAAACTCTCCAATTTAGGGTTGTGTTGATAGCAGATTAGACTTGGAATTCCCTTTCATTACAATGAGCTGATTAAATATGAGTCATGAACAGTTTTGTACCAAATGTTCCACCATCACAGTTAAATGGCTTAGGATCAGATGAAATGAAGTTTAATAAGTGATTGACAGCTAATATTATGGCATTGTACCTTTCTGAGGATTAAATTTTACAATTAATTCTACTAAAAGAGTAGCTTAGTCACTTAATTTCTTTGAAAGATTAAGTAGCCCTGTGGGAGGTAGATGACTTGATTTCATCTTAATGCTTACTAGGAACTCTCTAGCTAACCAAGAGACTTGATTAGATATACCTTTTAATCCGCATTCTGCATATAAGTTCACAGATTTTGCCTTGCCAGGATGACCCACAGAAAAATAATCACAATGGACTTCTATGGCTCCAATTACAAGGGTCTTGGTGAACCCATAGGCGCTCCAAATAAAAATATTTTACTTGCCAGTTTTTATAAAAGACTAGTTATTAAGAAATTCAAAGTTTTACTGTAGGACTAAACCTATGCAGTAGTGTGCCAAATAATTATGCTACATCCCATGTGAGCCTGCGTTGTATAATTTGGTAAAAGGTTTACTTTATGATAAATCAATTTATCATGTAAATATAGCCAAACAAAGTAATGGAACAAATCTGTTGCATCATTTATAACTCCAATAGGACAAAAGCTCAATATGTATTCGCTAGCTTCAGTTGATGTTGAGTTGGCATTTGTTTGAAAAAAGATCATTGGCTCAAGCCTCGATCTTTTATAGTATAATAAACTGTTTATAGATGCCCAAATTCACTGGATGTTTGTACATGCTGAAAATAAGACTTACCAAATTTTTTATTGTAGGATTGCTGAGGTGACAATCAGCAAACCTTTTTTACTTTCCAAATTTGGTACTTCAAAGATCTGATGGAACTTTTATGTTTTATATTTACCTAATTATATAGACATTATCCCATAAGATACTTAGTTTCTGGTGAAAATTGAACCGCTATATATGGGAGTTATTTTAAGAAATAAATGAGTCTATCTTACTATCCAGTTTGAGGGAAAAATTTTAGCCTGACTATGCATTTTTATATGATTTTGTATGGACAGCGTCAATTGAGGGTAAGAGCCCAGTTGGGCCTCACGCATACTGGGGTGAAGCTTTAAACTTGGTTTCCATTCTAACATTAGTCAAATTGGCCAAGCAATATTTATTATAGATTTTCAATTGGTGTATAATTGAGCTTGAGTCCTAAAAGCATCATTATTGAAGCCTGAACTACCAAGAGAATTAATTGATCATACTTTGATTGCAAGACAATGGTTTGAGATAAATCACCTCCTTAGTGACCCACTGAATGATAAGATAGGGCAATCACCCCATTTAAGCTTTTACTATAGTAATGCGGGAAATAAGAACCTATTCTAGATCCATCTCTCACAGTTAATTGACCTTAGCCATCTATTGACTATTCTATCTATTAACTAATCATCCATAAAGGTCACTTTAATCCTTTCAGCAGGCATGTGAGAAAGTGACATGGTGTACACTGTTATGAATATTGGTATTACTGATTCCAAGCCAGGTGTTAATGGTAAATCATGATCTAATTAGATCTAATTTAACATTGTCCCCAATATCCACTACAAACTTGATCAACTTCCAGCTCCAAACGTGGAGCACTCATTTTCATTATAATCTTGATTGTTCTCTAATCTTTCAATAGTACCCACTATTTACTTAAAAATTACTTTATCTATTATTTAAGGGCAGATGTAATCTTGGGAATTCTAGCCTCCCTATAGCAGGTTGTGGTCCAATATTAATTAAATAAGCCAAAAGAGGGCCGCTAAACCTCCCTATAGTAGGTTATGCCCAATGATAATTATCCTGATACTGCATGCTCCAAAGGGCCACCTCAAATTATGATCCTTGCTACTAACAATGAGGATGGAGGCCTAAGAAGCCCTTGCTTATATAGATAGATTTTAGGCATGAACTTCCTCTTGTCTCATGTTCATTAAATGCATAGTGGCTTCTACAATCTAAGTGATTAGAGGGGCAGTAATTGGGTCTTAGAAAAAAGTATTACCAGTAAAAAATGACACTGGCTTTTAACTTTAAAAATATTATAATAGTGTTAAAATGTTAAGTTTTTTGGATTATAATGCTGTTTTGAACCACTTCTAGTTATGGTATCTGCAGATTAGGTAATAATCTGGGCCTATTTGCAAAATTTATATTTTCACCTT
Organism: Massospora cicadina; assembly: GCA_022478985.1. Taxonomy (NCBI): domain Eukaryota; kingdom Fungi; phylum Entomophthoromycota; class Entomophthoromycetes; order Entomophthorales; family Entomophthoraceae; genus Massospora; species Massospora cicadina. The sequence continues at coordinate 62,477 of JAKSZP010007038.1, read as the reverse complement.
TATGAGTAGACAATTGGGGCAATAGCACAAAATAGTATATAATGGCTTCAATTGTGATTTCTTTATTATATTCACCTACCTGCATTATGCACAAAACTCCTTTGAAACATTTCAATATAACAGCTTGTTACATATATGATTGATTCTATTTGATATTGAGTCATTGAGTCAACAATAGAAAAGTTTTATTAGAATTTTATACCTGAGAAAAAGTTTTGTGTAAAATATTGGTAAGATTTATGTATGATGAAGTTAACTGGATCTTTCATCTTTTTGTATTACTAAACAAAAAGCGTTTAAATTGAATATCTCAAAAGTTTTAATTGTAACCCTTAAAAAGCTTTTAACTCACCAGGGACCACTTTCCATGTCAGGGCCCTCAAGTCCACTTTTTAGGCAAGGTTTTAACTAACCTAGGGATTTTAAAACTGTCTTTAGACACTGCCTGGAATAAGAAACTTTTTAGCTATAGGATTAATATGTATACATTTTCCTATAACTACTCTTTACTAAGCAAGCATAACTTTATTGACTTTATAGTTACTTGATTACCTGAATTAATACCAAGAGAAACTTGGGATTGTTGTCCCTAAATTTTCTAACGCAGCAGTTTTATACTAGTAGCTTTTGAGATGTATAAGCTTAAATTGAATTTAAGATATTATGGCTAATCTTGCCAAACAATTATCAGCCTTAGGCTTTTTGATCTAGAGTTATTGGGTAATCTATATATTCTTTTATTAGCACTGTAACTAAAATTTGAAGGAGTTGATATTTATAAGCTATGCCATTTCTCTTTCCTGCTTCCCTTAAAATAGGTATCATATAAGGGTGTAGACTTTTCTTAATACTGTGATTAATTTATTAGAAGTTGAGATCTATGATCCAGGTTATTCTTCTTTTCTGCTTTCTTCTAGTTTGTTAATAGATAAGCTATAGATTTTTTTTCTTAGTATATTTAATTAAATTATGAGATGTTGGGATTTAGAAACCATTCCATTTTCTCAATGTAGCAATTGCAGAGAAGCATCAAATTTGCATCCTAGGTATCCTCTCACTCTATTTAGTTTATATAATGAGATAAATTTTAGGTAGGTTACCTTAACTACATATCAAAATAATCTTTTTGCCTATAGAAAATGGAGCTAGAATGGGTAACCTATATGGAAAATCTTTATGTGCTAACAGTTGGAAAGGCAACTTCTACTTGCTATATCTAGTCACTTCCTATTGGGATTCTTTGTTAGAGTTAATCCCATATCACACTTGAACTATTGATTACTTTCTATACTGTATTATAGGATAAGGGGAAGCTTATCATCTTATTGCTTTATTTTGTTAAAGGTATCTATAAGATTTTAACTCTCAACCCTACAAAACACCTAATTCAGGGGTTAAAAACTTATGATCTATGAGGTTTGTTCAAATAAAGGCAGGACTTTTGAAATAGCGCTTCAATAAGTGTATAGAGCGTGTCCAACATGTGGTGCTTCCTAGCATCCACCTTTGGCAACTTAACCCCAATTGTTGCATCATTATATTCATAGTAGTTGGCAGCCTAAAGCTGTCAAAGTAAACATGTAAATTAAGTGTTCTACTAAGTAAAGATGGAAGATTTTATAGAGCAGCGCATTTATGTGAAATTTTGCTGCAAGAATGACAAGACTTTTACCAAAATGTGGGCTTTGCTTCAGCAAACCTATAAGGAAGATAGTATGAGCTGTTTGCAGTGTCATGGGTGGTCTAAACTGTTTTAAATTGGGCATGCCATTGATTGAGGAAGATTCAAGATCAGGATAACCTTTGACATTAACAGATGATGAAAACGTCAATGATGTTTGTTCCATGACTTGTGCAAATTTTCATTTGACAGTGTAAGAGCTTGCTGAGGAAGTTGGCATGGGCATCAGGCCATGCCACAAAATTTTTACCACAAAACTAGCCATGCGTTGATTCTTTGAAAAATTTGTGCAGCATCTGTTGACCAAAAACCTGAAGGGGAACCATGTCAAGATCAGCCAAGAGCTGCTTGATTGTGTTAGTACTGATGAAAACTTTATAAAAACCATCATGACAGGATATGAAACATGAGTTTATAGCTACAACATTGAAACTAAGATGCAATCATCACAATAGATTAGAGAAAGGTTGCCCCTGACTGAAAAAAGCATACATGAGTTGGTCAAACTTGAAGTTGAAGTTGATTTTTTTATTGAGGAGTAGTCCACCACAGATTCATGCCACAGGGTCAGACTGTTAAGGAGTTCTACATACAAGTTTTAAGGCGTCTGAAGGAAGATGTACACTGTAAGAGGCCTGAGCTGTGGAAAAACAAGAGCTTGGAGTTGCATCATGACAACGCACCAAGCCACTCATCTCTGCTACTAAGCCAATTTTTGGGCAGTAACAAAATAGCTATCCCTATGTACCCTCTGTACTCTCCAGATTTGGCCCCCAAAGACTTTTTCCCATTTCCAAAATCGAAAACTATTCTGAAATGACATCATTTTTAAAGTGTTGATTTGATTAACAGAATTAGCAGCGACAACTATGCACCATCTCACAAAATGAGTTCCAGGGAGCATTCCAACGTTGGTAGAAATGATGGGAGCAGTGTAATACAAATAGGGGTGATAATTTGAAGGGGACAAACATTTGTAATAATTACAGTAATAAAGTTCGTATGACAAAAGTCTGGCCTTTTTTGAACAAACCTTGTATAAATTTTACTCCAAGCCGCCAGATTTAGTTGATGGTTGGTATTTTTAACCGGCTTCGAAAAAGGTTCTCAATTTGACCCGTAATTTTCTTTCTATGTTTGTTCGTGTATAACTCTGGAACTATTGGACCAATTTGGATGATCTTTTTATGGGAGAGGATGACCCCATTTAGGTCCCATTCCAATTTTGTAAGGATTAGTCCAGTATCTGACCAGTAATATTATCTATATCAAAATTTATCAAAAGTGATGGTCAATCATGAGTCTAGATTTTCGCCGGATAAACTTAATCCCGCCATTTGTGAATCGATAGCTTCGAATCAACTTTGTACGTTTATGCTGTCATCGGGAGGGAAATGGTTCGATGGAACCCAATTTCAACTTTTAATCCCACTCGAAATAAATTTAAAAACGTAACGGCACGTAGATAAAATTTGATTTCAGTGAGGGTGTGGGTTTGTTCAAACTTTTAAGCTCAACCTACAAACCTTAAAATTTTCTAATCGTGACGGTTAAAACCTCTTAGGTTAATCGCTTCAACCACCAATTTTTTTAAAAAAATTAAAACCACCCAACCCACATTTTATCCTCCAAACATTACCCTTATTCCATATATCGAAAAACTTCTCAATACCTCCATATCCCACCAAACGCGCAACTTTAACAACGATGATGCAAGCTTTAGTCACCACGTTACACAACTCTTTACAGCCACGCCCGCTGGGTTCATTTAAACCGACTTTAAAACTTTTACCTACCCCGTTAAGGCCGCCTGCCCTTATACCTCACCTCAGATTGGAGGACCAAGTTTCTAGGTCCTATGGGTTAGGTGGTCAAAATTTGATCTGTTTAGCTGGTGGAGGCTCAAGGTACCAACATACCGTGACTGGGGAAAGTACCCGAACTGATCCGCGGGCGTTCGAGTAAGTTTATTACCCCGCTTGAGTGATTTTATGAAGGGAATTTTCTTTGGAAGCTTGGGTTAAAGTCTCTATTTTGGGAGGTTGGTGGGGTGAGGTATAAATGGTCAATGGTGCTTTTTAATTACGCGTAGCTGAAACGTTTTTTAAAGTTTCGGGAGGGGGTTTATTTTGTACGGTGGTTAAAGGTTAGTTTAACGGGTAATTTAAAGGACTCGAGGCTTAGTTGGGATGGACGTCGAGAGCCCGGCTTTTTTTTGGAATGGGGTATAGCGGATTAGATATATAGATATTCAAAGGTTAAACAGGTGCTAAACTTCGATTGAGTTCAAAGGGCTTGGTTTCTGGTGGTTGCTATGAATTGTGTAGTAGGCATAGTTTAGGTAGGGGGGACCTAGGGTTACTGTTTACTTCCGATCTTAAACTATGTAAGTGCTCTGGCGGATAAAGTTGGCGGTAAGCGTACGATAAAGGCGACGGAATACGTTCTACAAAGCCGATGGATAATGGCATAAAACAACCTCGCCATTAAACTTATGCGTAGGCTTCCACCTTCCAATGGCGCCGTTGGGGAGTTGGGGGCCCCAGCGTTCCCCGAGCCGGCGATGGAAGATAGTGCCGGGGTTGAAGCGCTCATCCGGTTGCTGAAGGGGGGCGAAATCGAAGCCGCGGCAACGGCGTTTTCCCAGGCGCTCAAGCGCCCCAACTTCTTCATCAACAAAAGGACCCTCAAGCTTATCGTCAAAAGCTTTCTGTCCCCGCTCACGCCGGGGGTCCGGGCCGTCCCGGAGGACCGCTTGAGGCTGCTGATCTCAAAGGGGGTGCTCCACCTGGAGGCGGATGGGTCACGGGAAGTCCGCGAGCACCTGCTGTACTATCTCCTTCTGCGGTCGTGCGACGAAGGGGTGTTTGCGACTTGGACGGATTTCGGGGGGGAGTTTCGCGACCTGGTGATCCAGACCATGATCGAGGTGGAGCCGTACCATGCCAACCAGGTTCTCAGGGAGGTGTTAAACCGGATCGAGGATGCCCACAAAGCGGCGGCCTACAACGCGGTGATCGAGTGCACTGGCCACCGGAGGGTGCCCCCGAGCTACGGCTTCTTTGGGGAAGAGTTGCTTCGGCAGATGTTGACGGTGGAACCCAAGCTCAAGCCGAGCGCCGAAGCTTGCGACGGCGTCCTCACCTACCTCAGTACCCTGACGCGGTGTGGACTCCGTAGCAGCCACTTCCAGCGGTTGGTGGAGCTGTACAATTTGGTACGCCAGGTGATGCCCCACCTGAGCCGCGAGACGTTTGGAAGTTTATTCAAGACCTACAACCTCTTCCCGGAGCATACCAAACGTACCATGGCCCCCCTGATTGGCGTGTTTTCCGACCTGTCCCCGAGCTATGCGCCGTGCCTCCGCGTGTGCACTTTGATTGTGGAAGGTTGCGAAGACTTGGTTCGGCGCTCGGCACCTCCCAACCCTAGCGCTGAAGCTGATCCCCGCCCCACCCTCGAACAACGTATTGAAGCCCTCCTCCGCAACCGGGCGATGTTTGAGGAGGTGGCGGAGGATGACTTGATTGCCACGCTGGTGTCGTGCTACGCCCGCATGTCCGAAGGGGACTTCAAGTTGCGATCTGCAGCTGTGGGCCGGTTGGTTTTGGTGTTGGGGGAGTTGGGGGTGGCGCTCAATGCAAAGCACTTTGGGGCCGTGCTGGCGGCGTATGGGGTGATCGGGGACTTGGACGCCATGTACCGCACCTTTGCCGCCTTGCCGACTTATGGGGTTCAGCCGGATGCCCGCTGCTTCTCTGAGGTGCTTTACGCCTACGCTTTGAACTGTGATTTCAGGCAGGTGGTTTCAATCGTCCAGTCGGCTATTGGGGAGAGGCCCGTGCCTGAGCTCGCCTCCATCCACCAAGTTCCACCCAACCACGTCCTCCTCGCCCATATCATCGCCGCAGCTGGCCAGCTCCAAGATTTGGACATGATCATGAGGTACTGGGACATGTGCCTGGAGGCCTCCGCTGCCTCGGGGGAGCCGATCCGGGCCGAGTGCTACAAGGCCGCGACGAAGGCCCTCCGCACCTTTATCGTGGCCGCCAGTAAGACGAGCCGCATCACGGCGACCGAGGCCTCCTTAGCCCTCGCCAAAGTCAACGAGGTCGTCACCCACCTCGACAAGCACTCCTGCGTCGGCCCCAAAAGCAAGGCCTACAACAACGCCGTCAAGGCCCACGCCAACTACCTGATGCTCGAGCCCGCCAAGCGGGACCCCCACTTCACGTGGCAGGAGATGCTGGAGGCCTACACCCGCTACTTCTTCCACCACCGGCGCCCCACCAACCCCTCCATCTACTCCACGATCCTTGACGCGTTGACCGAGCTGGTCCGGCAGGACCCCCACGCCTACCCCACCCTCGCCCCGGAGGCCAAAGCCCTCATCCGGCACGTGCGCAGCCTGGGCCTGGAGGACATGTTTGTGTTTGCAAGCCTGTTCAAGTTTGCCGGTAGCGGCGGCGACCAGCCGTTTCTGAAGGAGATCTTCGCCCAGTTCCTGGGTTACTGCAATAACGTGGCGATCGTGAACCCGGCCCCGCTGGTGAAGGTCTTCAATCTCTACCTCCAGCTAAGCGACTTGGAGTTGGAGAGCATCCCATATATCCTGGATACCATGGTCCGGTCGGAGGCCCACTCGGACTATCTCACCTACACCACCCTGTTCGGCAAGCTTCCCGGGAGGCCGGGCGCCTTGGCGGCGGCGAGGCTTCTGTTTGCCCGCCTCCTGCGGAGCTGCTCCACGCTGGATGCCGCCCTCCGCCGTGCCGAGGCGAGCCCCCGCACCCGGTACGCCGTCGATCGGGTACACGAGAAGTTGAGGCTTTTCAAGTCGATTGCCACCTGCTTCCTAAAGCTCGGCGATGCTTCCTTTGCTCTCGACGCGGTGAGGGAGCTCGAGTTGAACGGCGTCTCTTTGGAGCGCCCCGCCTCCATCCGTGCCGAGCTTTACGAGTTTTTGATCTTCCACCTCCTCACCACGCCGGCGTATGTGGCCTCCAAGGACGCGTCCCCCATCCTGAAACGCTGCCTGGAACGCCTCACCGCTTCAACGGATGAGGCCGCCGTCGCGAGAGCTCTACTGACGGTTCGCGAAACTCTGGATGCGGCCGAGATCGATCCCCACGTCAAGGCCGAGCTCCAGCATGCCCTCAACCACGATTCGAAATACTCTAAACTCGCGCCACACTTCGATGGGCGTTCCGGATCGCGTGAAGCTCGACCCGACCAATAAGATTTGGTAAAGCTGGCTAAAGTTGGATCGAAATCCAACTTGGGCCCACGCGGGTTTGCCGGACCCCTTTGCCGCCTCGACCCGATCCCCCTATCGCCCAACCATCTAAACGTTCCACCTCGAGAACCCGAACCCACCCGGCATGAGTTTGGGTTGGAATGAGCCTATCAATATAGCTCGATTGTGAAACAAAGCCGCCCTTCCCTTAAAACTATAACCACAGCCATCTAGTCTTCGTAGGTTGGGCTAGTTGATTTGCTGGCCTAGCCAATAAGTTTAGGTCGTTTAAGCTTGGAGGTCCAACCAATCACAAGCCGCTTCGGAGGCCTGGGACTTTGGTCTACCCCCACATCCCTGGTGCCCACCACCCTCACGTTAAGCGGAAGGGTGCCGTCCCTAACTAACCTTGCGTGATTTTGGCTGATCCTCTAACGTATAAATCCAACGTCTAGACGGCTAAGCTCGCTTTACTCTAAGACGTATGGCATGGGTGGACAGTTAAGCAAATAGGTGGTCTATATTAAGTTTTAACTCCCCCATAACGCCGTAATGGCTGAATCTGGCGTGGTTCTTTGAACCTATCCTATATAAATCTATGGCCGTAGCAAGCTGGTTACAATCGCATCCATCGCTTGAGGCGAGTCATTACGCTAACAGTGTAATTTAACGGTAGCCCCTGAGTTTCCCAACTCAGAACCCATCAAAAGAGCTATGCGTGAGCGTGAGAGGGTTAGGCTTCCTAGGTTACCACCGAGGAAGGGTAAAGCGATTAGCTGGCTTAGATAAAACTGGGGTGGTTGGGTCTACGTTATAAAAACCCGACTAAGGTTTGGTATACCGGTTGGCCGATCGATCTTAAAAATGTTTAAAAGGGGGCTTAAAGTTTAACCGGTAAAGTGGATGCATCGATACATGGACGCTTCTAGCTATACAGCTGGTAAGGGGGGACTACAAGTTTAACCTACCAGCTTACAAAGTTGAATTAACCAAATTTCGGTTGGATCTAAACTTGCAACTATAAGTTTTAAGGGCCTATACCTTATATCGGATGTGGGTGGGGCTGCTAGTATGGCTATATCTAAAGTTGGGGGCTATAAAGAAAAGGGTTTGTGTTAGCTCACGTAAGTTTTATTGGTGGGTCCCATTTATCCAGTACAGGATTTTTTCAAAGGGGTGGCGTTAAATGTTAACCCTTGGATCTGTATTAAGTTTAGGTGAAGCTTTTGTGAGTCCTGGGGAGCACCCCCTGCACCTCAACTGCGAGGAGTTTCCATTCAGGATAAAGAAGGGGGTTAAGATGGTGGCCATCCCTCTCATTCCTAGGGTGATTTAGTCCATATGGTAGATAAAGAGGTGGGTGATGGTCTACCCTCTAAAGTTTGCTCCCCTACCTCCCCCTCTCACTACCCAGGAGTTGGTGCAGAAAATTGGGGGGGTTGTCTAAAGGTGGCAGCGGTAAGAAGCCATCACTAATGGGAAGTTTGTGTCTGCTCCTCTCACACAGTAAACTCTGCCTTTAATTTAACTTTCATTGAAAATGATAAATTGGTACTTGTGGAACTGAAACATCTGTTGTATACTCAGGTTTGAAACCCCACCAATTTATTTCCTCTCCGCTGGAAAAGGCAAGCCTAACCCCAACAGGTTTGGGCATATTAAACCCTTTTGATATGCAATGGGACCTCCCATACCCTGGCCATAGCAAAACCAGCCATCCGCTGGAAAAACATTGTTGTTCTGCCAGAAAAATTGCATCAGGAGGAAAAATTAGTATAAAATTTAACACCAATTTGGTCAGGCAGGTTCAGACTGAATCAGCATCATGGTCAGGTTAAATTGTTGATCCACCAGAGTCAAGTGTGATCATGTCTACCATGTTAAAAACTAACTTACTTATTCCCCAAGCTCCAGCAACTAAGACAACAGTCCTCCACTGGTCCAGTTGTCAGTCAAACTTTATCCTTTGTTTTAATAAACAAAACTTTGTGTAAAATCTCAATTTAGATATTTTAGCTATCAGTTAGCCATATTCTAACCAGGTGCCATGTCTCTCAGTCTTTGTAACAACTGGGCTATAGTGGCATACTTACTACTTTGTTACCCTCCCTAATTACATGGGGACGTTGTTATGGTGGTCACTTGATATGACCCCTATTTGGATGCCTTGTAGCATCATGATGTAGCTCTGCTACTTGAGGTGATTCCTACCCAGTGGGCTAAGTTTTGCAGCCCTTCCAAGTGTATAACCTTCATGTTCCCAGAGCAGATTTTGGCCCCTTATATGCTTAAGGAAACAACCTCCATATAATCTGTAGCAGCTACCCTTGCAACTGTGTGCTTACTAGTGGTATGCTGGTAGCAATGAATGCTGATTGTTATCCTTCAGTTATTCCCCTCCCAATGAAGTACCAAGTTGTGTTGACATTATACCTCCAGTATTCTGGATTTTATTCTGGGTATCCACTCAACCAGACTGGCAGGCTGGTCTTAGATTATATAGCCAGTGCCACAATATAATTGACCAACCCCTAGTCTCCGCCATCTCCACTCATCTTAAAGTAGGTGACATGATGGTATTATTATACCAAATGAACCTACAATCAGTGCTTAGATTATTTTTATAGTTAGTTGGTAGATTTGTCAGGTGATTTTATGCGGTGGTGGTGGAGTTCCTGACCCAATACTCCCTCTCTCATGATTCTATACCATTTTCACCCCATGCAATGGGGGTGGATCTATCATCATTTTCCTTGGAAGTGGTAAACCAGGTTTTGGACACCCTGGCAGAGTTGCAGGTTCAGTTCATGGCCAATAATGCGGATTCCTCTTCCCTTATGGATGCCCAGTGGAGTGTAGCTCTCTTGGATGCAGTAAAAGGGAATGGCTGCCATTGGGTGTGTGGGATTCTGTGTTCATCCAACCATGTGGGAGTTTCCACCCCCTTGATTGCTTTAGCGTCCTTGGTGGTTCAGGCGCTGGTCTTGAGATTGGCCCATCCTCTATGATTTTTCACTTTTGGTGTGGAAACCTCAAATCTGCCCCCATTCGTCAAAGCTTTTCAGGTCAGTCTCCTGGGTTAGGCCTTCTGTTGGAAGTTTGTATTGCAGTATTTCAAGCCACTCTGGACCTAATTTCTGTCAATCATTCCTCTTGGGAATCTCAGTTGTGTTCCCTAGAACAGGTGGTTATGGTAGCCACCTCTATTGGCACCACGTTTTAGAGTGCATAGGGTGGGATAGGAGGTCTACCAAAAATGTTTCCTACTGAAGCAGTTTTTTAGTGGAACTCTGAATAACAAGGCTGAGTGCAACTTGTCTCTCACTCTGTAAATGTTCCAACCAGATTCCAGAGGGGTGTCTTGGTTTCCAAGAATGCTCTCTCATCTCCCTGTTCTGATCCCCAAGTGCCAGTTGTTTAGGTGGTTTCCTTAAAGAAACTGGTACCTCTCAATCCTCTGGTTCCCACGTTGTTAGCATTACAACAATAAGAACTTTAGAAGGTTCTTCCCACTGAAAATCCCATTCCCCCTTCATAATCTTTTTCTGACAGCAAATCAATTATTACTTCTCAGCTGGTGGTGTCCCATGATGTTGCCAATAAACAGGACTTGCCTACTTTTTTACCCCTTGAAATTCGGTTGGGTACACATAAGATGTCAACTGAGGCTCTCATGATATGGGAGTGGCAGGAAACTTTATTAGTTAAAAACTAGTGCAGACCTCTATCTGGAACATGAAGTGGGTGAATCTGTGCTTGTGCGTCCTCCACCCCAATGGCTTCTTATAAGATATAGCGTCCAGTACCCTTTTTGGTGCACCAGCTCTGCTTTTGTAATTGGTTTGCTGCGGTACCAGATCTGCTATTTTGCATTATCCTATGGGGAGAGCTGGTGGCGTCAGAACAGGTTAACACCAACTTGGGCTCTAATGTATTATCATCTTCAAATATACAGTTGTTAGGAGATTCTCACTTTTTGATAAATTAGCGTTGGAATGGGGGTGGGTTCCATCATGTCAAGACTTCTCCCATGGACCTTCCCACCAATTTTCCCTGGCATTGGTAGTATATAAGGAATTTTTGATTTGGAAAAGTCTAACCACCTTTTGCCTCATTATGAGTATGACCTAGCTTTCTGTTTGATGCTGGATGTGATCAGTATCAACTTTCCATTGTATCCCTACATGGAGCAGGAGGACAAGGCGCTGGATGTAACAATTGACGATTGTACATGAATCTCATAGGTTGGAAATTATGGGATTCATGTATGTCAATAGTTGCAATTCCGTACCATCTAGTACTAAAAAATAGTTGCAATTCCGTTATTCTGAGTAGGATTTTCCTATTTGGGTCAATAGCGGAAGAAATTATAATAAATCATTTTATTGGTGTTGTTCTGAGGTTCCCCCATTTTGCCGCCAAGTTGCCTGGATGCCACCAACTCTGGAGGCTTTTGCGCCCCTTATGACACACAATTCATTTAGCTTTTTTTGAAAGTATTTCAAAGCGAGGTCAGCCTCAATGGCCTTCACTTTGGAATTCTATTCCAACTTTGAGTCTTCTTTCAATAAAGGCCGCTTTTTGCTGAACTTGTTTTATTTAAATTTATTTATTTGAAGCGAGTTCTGGGGAGCAGATGGCGGTGCATCAGGAGGAAAGGAAGGGGGTGGATGCACTGGAGTCCTTTTGGAGTGGTCCTGCCCTGGCTAGTGGGGAGCCAGAGTGGCCCGAGGTGACAGAGGCTGGTGCACCACACCTCAGCCCGTTGACCCTGAAGCGTTAGAGGTCATGAGGAGGTACCTCCGCCCAGAGGCCCGAGGTGACAGAGGCCAGTGCACCACACCTCAGCCCAGTGTGCCCGGAAAGGCCTTCCATTTGGACAGGACCAATAGGAGTTGGTACAGCCACATATGGGGGTGAGTGGTGTAGGGCTGGTGACGATCTTGGCCTTGGGAGCACCATCCGTGACACTGGAGGAGTGGTTAGTGGATATGCATAAAAATGGTGGGTATAAAAAATCCTCTCCCATCTCTTCCCCTATAGTTTTGCTCAGAAGGCCTGTGGAACGTTATGTCCCTGTGTGGACTTTAAACATTTAAATAATATTACTGACTATGACCCTTATCACCTCCCCCTCAAGCAGATCATCAGCCAGGTGATTGAAAGATACTTGGTGTTTTTGAAAACTCAATCTCATGAACACTTTCAACCAAATTTGGGTGCAGGTGGCCAGGAGTGGCTTATGGCAATTCATACCAGAAGGGGAATCTTCCAGTTCTGCATAGTGCCCTTTGACTTAAAGAACGCCTTGGCCTAATTCCAGAATAAGATCAATGATTTTCTCAGCAACCTACAGTTTAACTGTATGGTGGTGTAAATCAATGATATCCTCATGCATTCCACCACTCCTGAGAAGCATGAGAAGGACCTGGAGGTGGTGCTGCTGCGATGCACAAGGCGGATCTTTACATGAAACCCTTCAAGTGCAAGTTTTTAAGGGAGAAGGTTACCTTCCTGGGTAACTTGGTCCTGAAGGATGGGTACACCATTCCTCCTAGCAAGCTTGAGGCTTTTCTAGCATGGCCCACTCCTACCACCCTGAAGCAGATTCAGAGCTTCTTTGGAACAATTATATTTTGAAGAAGTTTCACCCTGCAATATCACAGTTGGCAGCGCCGCTACATCCCTTTACAGGGAATAGTGTTATTTTCATAAGGATGGTTGATTGCTAATGCGCATCTGATGCTATCAAGGAGGTGTTCTTGGGACTTCCCATTCTCAAAAATTCCAACCCAATTATGCCTTTTACTGTGGCGTGCAATACCTCTTTGGGCGCAATGAGTGTTGATGATTCAAGAGCATGATGGGTAGAACATATGGTAGCTTACTTTTTGCACAAATTAAAATTATCTGAACAAGCCTGGGCCAATTATGGTAAGGAGTTGGCCGCCATGGAGTAATCGCTCATTCACTGGGAGTACCTTCTTCAAGGCATGCATCATGAAATAATCATGTGGATGGATCATCAGGCCCTTATATATTTCTGAAAACCAAAAAGTTGGCACATTGTTAGTCCCAGATGTATTGTGACCTCTGCAGTTTTAACTTCATTTATGAGTTTGTCAAGGGTGACCTAAATGTTCTCCACAAATTTCTTGAGTTGAAATATTTCTTTAAGTCCAATGGAGGAGGAGGTATAGGAGCTTACTATGGTAATTCCGCTGGCCCATATCTTAGCTATCGCTTCTCCCACAATTTTAGTAGAAAATTGGGCCCCAGATGCGCCATTAGTTTCTTGGGTATCAGTGGATCAAACGTCCTTCTTGGAGGGATTGAAGCTGTTTGATCATCTGGTACTTACAGCGCACAGGTGAGCCCATTATCTGTAAATGGAGGGGATGGTTCTGCTCAGGTCAAGAGTTTAGGTCCTGCCCCAACTCTGCAAGGAGGTTTTTGAGATCATCAGGATCCCACAGCAGTGGGCACTTGTGGTGGGCACTTGAGGAATAAAAGGTGCCTCAATTTGTTGAAGCGGATGTTTAACTGGTCAGGAATTTATAAGGATAACCCAGCGTGAATCACTAATTACATGACTTGCATGCAAGCAAAATCAAATAGATCAGGTAAGAATGGTATTCTCCATCCCCTACAGCAGTCAGAGGGCCCATAGACCTCGATATCAGTCAATTTCATTGTTGAGCTTCCAAGATTCTTTGGGTCTAACACAATTATGGTGGTTGTGGACTGCTTTACCAAATTTTTAACTTTTTACACCTTGTTTGATAACCATTACCTCCAAGGAGATGGCTTAGCTCTTTGTGGGCCACTTGTTTCAATGTTCAGCTTGCCTCAGGAGATTGTGAGTGAAGGGGCCTCACTTTACAGCTCTCTTTTGGACTGGCTCCTAGCTATAATGAAGATTAAGCCATGCCACTCCACCGCATATCAGCCCTAGTCCAATGGCCAGACGGAGAGGGTCAACCAGATTTTCAAATAGTATTTTTTATGTTACACCTCTGCCGCGCAAGTTACCTGGGGGACGATTTACTGTTGGCACAGTTCACATACAATAATGGCACTCATTCATCTACCAGCTTTTCACCTTATGAGACCACACTGGGGTATAGCCCTTAATTTTCCATTAGCCTGTGCCTTCACCTAGAAGTTTTTTCTCTAGCAGACCACGTGCAGCAACTCTAGAGCACTCAATCCCTAGTTTGAGAACACTTGACTAAGGCCATTAGGGATTAAAAGCAGTTTGTGGACCAGAAACGTCTCCCTGCCCATGAGATCAAGGCTTAGTCCTCTGTCATGTTGGGCATGTGGCACCTGGATATGAAGTTGCCCTCCCAAAAGTTTGAAAGCAAATTCTCTGGTCCTCATGTGGTGGAGGCGGATTTGTAAAATGGGGCGATTAGGTTGCTTTTTCTAGATCACTGGAAGCAGAACCCTAATTTCATCTTTTCTCAGTTGTCTTCATTCCTGGGGAAGGACCCAGCGGTGCAAGAGTCAATTTTGGTGGAGGAATCAGTAGAGGATGAAGTTGTTGCAATTTTAGCTTTGCAGAAATCCCGCCATTCAGTACAATACCTCATGGCCTGGAAGGGATTCCCATCATATAGTAAATAGTTGGGTCAGCGCTTATAATTGTTCTCATTGTTATGAGTTGGTGGGGGCCTTTGATGCCTTGCACCCCAACGCTCCCCACCCTTCCCCTAAAGATTGCCACCCTATTGTCCATCAAGTTGCCAAAATCCCATAAGAACGTTTCCCTTACCTAAGTCCAGGTGGTGGTGCTCCCCCTGTCCAAATAGGGAAGGATAGCATAAGTTTTGGGGAGCACCCCCTGCACCTCAACCCTGAGGAGTTTCTGTTCAAGACAAATAGGGAATTAGGAAGGTAGCTGTCCCTCTCATTTCCCTGGGAATTTTAGCCCATGTGGTAGACAAGAGGCGAGTGATGGCCTTCCCTTTAGAGATTGCTCCCCTACCTCCCCTTCTCACCACCCAGGAGTTGGTGCAGAAAATTGGGGGGTCTGATGTGGCGACAGTAAGACTCCATTGCCAGCGAGAAGTTTGTATCCACTCTTCTCACCTGAAGATCTCTGCCCAATTAGGTTTTTTTACAAATTTGTTTTGGTATCTGGCGTAACTGAACTATATGTTGTACGCTTGGGTTTGAAACCCCACCAATTTTTTCCCTCTCCACTGGAGAAGTCTAGACCATCCCCATCAGGTTTGGGTGTGTTAAACCCTTTTGATATGCAATGGGACCTCCCATACCTACCATGGCTATGGGTAAACCAGTCATTCACTAGACAAATTGTCATTGTTCTGCCAGGCAAAATCGCGCTTGGAGATAAATTTATTACAAAAATTTGTGACCAATTTGTACAGGCAGGTTAAGACCAAATCAGCATCATGAGCAGTTTAGAGTATAATCTGCCAGAATTGAGCATGATTGTGTTTACCATAATTAATGCTGATTTCTTACTCAGTTACAACACTTAAAACAACATTCCCCACAGTTCCTGTTGTCAGTCATGTTTTATCTTTTGTTTTAATAAACAAATCTTTGTGTGAATTTTAATTTATATATATGGCCATTTGTTAGCCACATTATAAAAAGGTGCCATGTTTCTTGGTCTTTGTAATGACTGAGCCATAGTAGCCATATTTACTACATTGTTACCCTCTATACTTGAATGAAAATTGTTTTGGTGGTCACCTGGGGTGACCCCCATTTTAGATAACTTGTAGCGTCATGATATGGCTCTGCTCCTTGAGGTGATTCCCACCCAGAAGCTAAGTTTTGAGGCCCTTCCACGCATTTGACCCTCCATGTTCCCAGAGCGGATTTTCCCCCTGAGTGCCTGGGAAAACAACCTATGCCAAATTTGCAGCTGCAACTCTTGCAACTGTGTGGTTACTAATGGGTATGCCAGTAACAGTGATTGCCAATTTCCATCCTTCAGTTATTTCCCTCCCAAAAAAGAATCAAGTTGTGTTGACGTTATGCCTCCAATATTCTGGCTTGTCTTCTTGATGTCCACTCACCCAGACTGACAGGCTGATCTTAGCTTTGTTATCTGGTGCCATTACACCTTTAGTTAATTAAGTTTTGCCTATGTCAGAAATTTGACTATGGGCTCTGCTAGTTGGCAGGCTAACCAGTATGAAGACTGGTCAGACCTTGCCATTTTACCTTAGGCGCCAGGGCCAGCAGCGCCAGCTAACCCCTTGGTGTGTCACCCGCGCCATTTTGGGGATCCCCTAGCCTAAACTCCAACCAACGAAATAAATAATAAACTTATAAACAAAGGTATAATAGGCAAAGGGAGATATTCTATTGAAAGGGAAGCGCCAGGTATTTATACTATTTACAAAAGGGCTACTGCGCCCACCGCCAACCTATTGGCTCTTCCAATGGTTCTTCCAGCCAACCACTCTTCTTCTTCTACATTATTCTATTCCCTGGCATCAACCCTTTTGCTCCATCCTTCCCAATGTCTGAATTAGTTTTGGCTCATCCTCAGCCTTAAGTCACCAGTGAGCCATATAAATAATTCATCTAATTAAATGTTAAATATGTATTTTGACCTTTGAGTTGATAATAATGCACCAGAAACAACTTTGGTTGCTCACTATGACTTGGAATATCTTGGCATCTTGCTGACATCACTTCTCATCTTATATTAATAATAAATGAGGCACTGGAAACAACTTTGGCTACCTCAAACTCATAATTGTTGGATCCACTAACATCAGATTATCAGTACAGTCAGTGAATTAAAAAATGGATGATTGAAGAAAATACATTGGCTTTCCACCAGAAATCCCACAACAGACCATGAATGGCAGTTAGCGTCAAACACTGATTCTACTGACTGATACCAATTGGATCATCCTCAGCTATCAGTCGCCGGTGATCCTTATACTAATTTGGGGCCACCAATTGGCCCCACTCAAACCTAATACCAAACTCAGCGGAATACTAATTTTTGCTCAACCCAAATTGGGGAGCAACTAACCAGCAATAATATCAAATAACACGAAATTTAGTCAATAAGCCATTCTGCTGGGATTGTCTATTTTATCCCAAATAAAGATTAATCATTGGAGGATTCCATCTGGTTAAAATTCTGACAGCCTATTAAAAACATGAACTTCTTATATCTCTGGAATCTAGGTTTAAAGCTCCATATATAGTTTAAAAGTAATTATATGAGCTATTACTAAGGATATATGGATATATGTAAAAAGTTACTTAAATGGATATGGTTTAATTAATATTATATATTACAAAGACATTGAAGATAGTAAGGCGATCTTTACTATAAAATAGAATGTTTTTATATAACTTATGTCTTTATATCTAGTCTAGTTTTTTCTATGCCTATATAATGTAAGCAATACATTTTGATGGGTTTAACTAGTAAGATAATCCAGAAACATAAATTGATTACAATAACTATTTTCAGTCCCTTCATCCACAGGAAGTAAATAGTGAGGTCTTACAAAATTGTTACACATTATAAACTTATTCTTATGTTCATTTAATATTGAGTACATCTGTATGTCACTACAAGTATCTTATTATGTTATCCATTACATTTATACTGTATTCTAATTAGTATCAATCATCATTATTTCTTATAGGTCCATTTTTAAAAAAAGTTGACTAAATAGTTAATCATCTAGTAATAAAGTACAATTAGAGTAAGGAGCTCATAAGGATGATGGAGCAGCTACTTAGAATGCAAATGGAAAGTTACTTTAGAATAGCCTATTCTACAAATGTTTTAAATTGTATTTAAAATACCTGTACATCCTAGAAATTATCAAAGGTGGCTGGTATTTTTATATGGGCAGCTTTCAGTTAGTGGAAGGCTTCAATGACGTGCTACTCTAGTTTTCATGTTTTGCGGGAGTAGTCTTATGGCTAAGGATATGATTTTGAAACTCATTGTGTTTAGCTTTAGCAATAAATTAATGGAACAGTTACCTATAAAGTATGTAGTCATTGATATGTAGGCTCATTTTTGTTATCAATATATTTACATATACTATCATCTGGATAATATTCAATAACTGACGCTTAGTTACAAGAAAACAAAGGCATGCAATAAAAAAGGCAGCTAAAGTTATTTAATAATTTAAAAAGCGATATTTTCTTGAATTTAGTAAAAAAGATGAATATGCTTTTAGATGCAGATTGACAAAATTAGACATTAAGATAAATATTTAAAACTGGACTAAATATATTCTTTACTTTGCAGATCTAACAGCTTTAAAAGTTAGCTTACAAAATTGACTTTACCTATCTTTCCCTTGACCAACTTATGATAAAGATGAGATGATTTATGTTTACATCTTACAGATGAGCATAATTTTATCCTAAGTTAATATAAGTTATTTTTATGACTAAGAACATATAGAACAATCTTTTCTTATAGATTGGTTAATAAAAAACTTAGCTCATTAGACTATTGCTGGTTAAAGATGCTTCTTTATAATAAACGATCCAATACACACTACATAAGAGTTTTGTGGGATATATGATAAGATATTATATATACTTTTATTTATATCTTTATATCATATGGTTTAAGATTAAAATATGCATCTATAGGCCAACTATTACTTAATATTGATTGGACAGAGGGGATAGTTGTAAGCAGTTTATATATTACTGAAGATTTAAAATAAAAATTAACTTACAGCAGGATTTTTGCCAAATCTTTTAGAGCCAACATGTAGTGTAGCTTTTTTATATTAAGTAAAGCTCTAAACTAATCTTTGGCTAAAGAAATAAACTGAAGCTAAATGCAAGTGTGAAATCTGAATCTAATGCATAAATTAGATCTTAGCTTAATCAAGTTTTATAGAAGGCAATTATCTATATAAGTTGAGATGAATGTTTTAAAGATTAATCTATTGTCAAACGCCATGATATGGCTTATTATATAATCAAAAAGTAAGAAGGGTACAACATTTGCAACTTAGAGGGGTTCCACCTTTATATTGGAATTACTGATGAAATAATTTAAGTAGTTGTAAAATATTATCATTATACAATTCTTATGACTTAAAATCTATATAGACACTATATCCAAGTATAAATCAAACTTAGTTATATAGAAACTAAATACTAGAATGATGCTTACACACTCTAATTTTTATACAGAATACTTTCCATATCTGGTACATTTTAATATTACAACTAGAGACTTATAAATAAAAGAATGTAATATAAGATTTGGATTATCTATTATTCAATAAGATTTTGGTCTCAAATAAATTTATTAAGATAGTGGTTTAAATAAAATTTGCTATCATATTGAAATAATAGTGGGCCTATTTTTTGTAGCTTTTTTGCTCTTTTTCAAGTCCTTAGTTACCTTAATATTTTACCATTTTTAACTTTTATACATGAGATTCTATATCATGATGAGAGTTTGGCATAACACTAGGGTGAAAACTTGAGAATTGGAAATTATCATATTTACAAGCTCAGCGGCATACCAAGTTAGAGAAAATTGATGATTTAAATTTTGGCTTGCAATAAAGATGGTTGAGAGTTACCATTATGCATGCCACAGCTATTAAAGTAACTAAATACTGGTGTAGATTGAGGAACGAGTTAGTATATCATAACATGATTTCTGTTTTCAGGTTAAGTGCCTTTAAAAGGTTAAAAATTTATCTCACAATGAGAAGGCTGCAAAGGACATCTTGCCATCTTGGCGATATACATTTATTATTTTAACCCTACAGAAAAAGATCACATTAGTAATACTGATTAAGCGTTACTAAGTACAAGTGATGATCAATTGGGAATGTGGATGCCCAGAGCAACTGCTGATGCCAACAACTTGGATTTATTATGCACATCCCATTGGCAAAAGATCCTAATTTCATTACTTGTACAAGTGCAAGAGATCACTTAGAAACCTTATAGTAGACCACATCAACAGGAAAGCCTTTTTGGTTAATTTTTTGTTTGTCTGAGTATTTTATTATTACTGAATGCCATCTAATTATCTATTTTATGATAACTCTCTGGGAAGTTTCAACTATAAACTATTTTAATATCTTTGCTGAACACCTAGGCCACCTAGCAGCTCAATTTTTGTTTCCACGCCCTTTTTACAGTTTGTTTTATAACTATTCACATGAAAATATTACCCTATTACTAGATTCAATTCTGAAAATGTCCTCCAGGTCCTTATTCCACAAAACTTTAAGATAATCACTTCTTAATTTTGTATGTTTGACTTTCGAATTTTGAGGATATACAGAAAAGCTAGGTCAGACCTCTACATCATAAAACTTAACTTCTTTTTTTTAGTACTAGATGGTCATAAAACTTAACTTCTTCATTGTCATAAACTTTCAAATTTACTGATTGGATGATGCAAAAAAATCCCTTGCAGCTTCATTCTTAGGAAGCTTGATAAGTTGCCCTAAATTTTTAATAATATTTTTTGCACTGTTAAATTACTTCTGTTAAGCACAGTTTGTAATTTTTTATTATACAGCAGTAATCTTCACGTTTCTGAAATCTTTGGCATTTTAAGTACTACTATTGACATATGTTACATCTTTTCAAACAATTTGTCATCACCCCACCCCTCAGGTCCCCCAAAATATCATATAAAAAATGATTGTTTGGCTATGCTATGCCCAGAATATCACTACACATAATATTTTGAATAGCTCTTTGCTTAGTGTCATATCAATCTATATCCATTGTTATAGCTGCATAGATTCTGTACTACCAGTTGCACGTCATTTGTGTTATTTACACATACTTTTTTTATGGCTTTGAACCTACCGCTGACGCATCATAATCTTTTGCATCCCTTGACAGGGCTTAAAATCTCTTTGCTTAAAATTTTTTCTCAAGATACTGCACATTTATCTTTGTTTTTGTGGCGCCAAGATATGGTCTCTTACCTATGCTCTTTTTAGAATTCACAAATGTTATGATTTTGATCTGAACAAACATATAGCTATTTTATAGTTCATATTTCACTTAATTTGTATTTTTTTTAGTACACTTAATTTATATTTTAATTGATAAATAGATTAAAAATTATATTACCTTTCCTATGCGCTGACATCTAATTATGATAAAAATGCTATACCTTTTATTGGCCTATATATTTAACTAAAATAAGAATATCAAGTTACATTAAAATCTCTTCCCACCCCCTGGCACTAAACCCCAAATCATCTACTACTATCAATTTACCTTTGCCCCGCAATCATATAAACTTGACTTCCACTTTTTTTATATTATCACTTCTATATTGCCTTGAATCAATGTAAAACCATATATAAGTTTATTGTTAATATCCCCCTATTATCTAGTCCTATGGTTTCTAGCAGTTCCAGAATATTTAAGAATTACTCACTATTCCTGAGTTTAAGTCATGAGGATGGAAGTAGTACCTTGAAGGGGATATGTTTTTACCCTAGATTGTTAAAGCTAACAATAATCAAACTGTTATACATTTTAAGCTAGCTTTTTTTATTTTAAGGTTACTTCTTTATACAGCTTCCTTAGTTTTCTAAGTGCTATCTGAACTGTGCTGTTGCAATTTGATGCTAAAGCCAAATTCCAACATTTGGTACTCACTATAGGAGCACATTTTGCACCCTGTCTCCAATTATGAAATAAATATTGCAACATCCTTGAATACTTTTGTTGGCATGACCTTACATTTCTTTTATATAATGATAAAAATAACGTGGAGACTTGGCCAATTTATAGCCTCTCAAACTGATTTCTGATGTTTAGTTCCCACAAGATCAGCAAGACACCATGATCTCTGAGAGTAAGCTAAGACCCCACACCATCTAATGACCTCCAATTTTGATAATAGGCCAGTTCACACCATTACTGATTCATATACAGAGGTTAATAGTCTACACATCCTGTAACAGTCCTAGTGACAGGAAATAAAGAATTTGAATTCTCATCTTGTAGAGTCCAGCCAAAAACATGAACAGGTTGACCAACAATTCAAAGAGGAATTACACCATTCTTTTAGTTTAATGAATTAGCTACTACAAGCAATTAAAAATACCGCTTATAAGCATAGAAAAATCATAGACAGGATTATCCTTCAGATTATGACCCCAAGCCAGTATGGAACCAGTTATAGCTAACAAACCTACTATTTTAACTACCATACTGACGTAAGCTGCTGTTCATAGCGCTGCCCTTCCATCTATTACAAGCCATACCACATCTGCCACAACTTTTTTAATCCCACCCCTTGTGATGCCAATATCTATTGTTCCAGGGATTTTTACCAACTTAATCAGAAACCAGGGTTTAATTATTTTATCATGTAACCGTGTCACCCTGCCCAAATTTGACAAGAAAGGAAACATTCACACTTTTATACATCTATTTGAATTTACCAGTAAGAACTCAAATGACTAATCCAAATTAGCTACGTTAATAATCAGTAGATGTTTTCAGTCAAGAGCTGGTAACGCTGAAGCTTTGTGAAGATGGCATGTCTTATGATAATGACCCAGAAGTTATTATTAATGAGTTTGGTGAGGCAGAGCTGATGATAGGACGCATGACCGCCTTCATTTCCACTAATTCTAACCCAAGTGAAGAAATTTTAGCCTTTTCCAAACGTTTTTATTATGAACCCTAATTGTTGTATGGGCTAAGGTTCTGAGTCAATATGATTCTTAAATTGCTTTCTGACATGTCTGCAAGACTCACAAGGAAATTATTGGGCCATGTTACCTGCTGTATCTTGGAAAACACCAAAGCCAAAATGATGAATCATCTACGCCGCTGTGCTCTCATTTTTAATGCACATAATAACAAGTACTCAAAATATCAAAGTGGCCAACGTCAGATAAACCCCCCAAGAAGGAATCTGTATTCATTATGTAACCTATGCTATTGAAGATATGGTGGGAAAAGTCTTTTCAGAACAAAACCAGGATATTCTATAGCTTCCAATATATTAAAAAACCTCATAGATAACATAACCATAATTTGTCCTACCCTACTAATGTGAATAAACCAAAGACGGATGCTTTGGAATCAAATTTACATTGTACAATTGTAAATGACGTGCTTGCTACTGCACCACAGCCAAGGAAAACATGGATTTATGCTCCTACCTAAGTCAAGCAGACACTTTAACCAATCAAATGATTACTAAAGCTAAAGGATATTCCTCTGAGTGTACCTACTTGTATATTATAATTAACAAACTCAAAGTTGAGGAATTATGACAGCGATGCTCCCATAGCCATAGTTTCATCTAAACTAAAGAACCAACTGGGAATTGCTCCCAATATAGATTATCATAAGGCATATGTAACTGCGGGACCAATGCCACTACTTCATTAGGAGCCTATAGTTCCTTGCAGCTGAGATTGGGTAACCTACTTGTTTATGTCCAAGCTATAGTCATACCTCATTATATTAAATATACTTATTTGGGACTTTATCAATGAGGGCATTTAGGCTCAAAGCCAACTTTAAAAAAATACTCTGAAAATTTTAAGACAACTCCATCCAGTTTATTACACTGAAGAGGAACCAAATCCTAAGCCTTAACCTCTCTTAATTATTGAAGTTGAGTCTAGTTAGAGAATTATAACCATCAGATTTCAAAAAAGCTGAAGATGCACTTTTGATTTACCCTGTGTAAACTATCTTGGTCAGTTTGCTGCACATGTTAAAACTTGTTATAAGAATAAAGTGGATACCTAGTTGTATGGAGACAACTAGCCACTCAAGTCTTCTATATTTTGTTCCAATCCGAATCATGTATACTCTTATGGTTTGTTTGAGAAATCAATAAGGGAAATTATACTCTTCAACTCTTCAACCTAGAAGTAAAAATATTAAATATACAAATGCTAATTCTGTCTTTCTTTAAAAATACTAAGGAGTTTATATGGTGATTGAAGCTCAACTTTTGAGCTGACGCAAGGAAGAGTGATTAATTAAACTCCAAAACTTTACCCTTGGGGTTGACTTCTGAACATAGCGGGTTCCATCGGCTTGTTCAACCCCCTGTAGGGCAACCTTTATGGTCAGCGGCCATCTATTGGTATCAGGAACTAATTACCAATTTCCTTAAAGCTTCTTTGCCTAGGTTATCCTACAAATTACTGCCATAACAAGCATTAAAATGCTTAATTAGTTTACAAAAAAGTTCCAAAATTATTTGGCGCCACAGCCTGAATGTTTCAAGGTTGTTATTTGTTTATTGGCTATTCAGCCACAACTGACTTTGCCTAATAACATTGCAGGGATGATCCCCAATTAAATTATAATCATACAAATTATCAGATTTACATCCTTTGGTAAATTATAATTAATATTTTAATAGCTACCATCTCACAGAAATAATCTGTTAATTAACAATCTTCCTAAAGCTTAATTTATAAGCTGGAAATTCAAATGCACCAAATTATAGAACAAATTTAATGCTTATACTAATCTGAGCTAGATAATGCGGTCCTATATAAAAGATTTGGCACAACCCCTGACTTGACCAAATTATACAGCTCATATATTATGTTAATCTAACAACTCCCATTATCAACACTATGTGGACAGTCTGTCTGAAACGGACGCCCACCTCTTATGAGCAATGAGTCATGACGCCTAAAGGGATTTCATATATGGCCCGCCAGATCCCATGTCTTGAGTTGGGAAGATTTATTTAATCCTTCCACTGAATTACCAATAACAGTTCCCATCTCATAGGAGAAACAGGGGTGGCTACTATTTCAAATTGAGTCACAGTTACTTCTTCCTCTTTCACCCATTTCTGATTGTACTTTAAATTTTTACTGGAATTGACACCATTCTCAGTTAATCCAATAATAATCACCAATCTTAATGAGCCTGTAAATTCTAGTATGAATCATTCATTTCTTTATAATTCAGATTTGCTCCAGAGCTTCTGTTTTGGTTTGCCCAATATTATAAACCAGTCGTTTTTTTGACTGAGCTAACTAAGGAAATTATAACCATTTTGAGCAGCTTTATGAAGATCTCAAAAGCAAATTTTCCTGAGGTCCTTTGTAAACCTCTTAATCCCGTTGATCCTGACTGTATATTATACCAAGATACTGTAGTCTATGCTCTTTGTTTCTCTGGTCAAGCTACTCATAGTTGGGCCACAAAGCTTCTGGCTCTTTGGCTTTCATCATTCTTATTGCTTCTGATTTCAGGAAGCTCACAGCTTTCACCTCCAAGGTGCTGATTGCTCATTACACGATTAACTCACATGAAGCGTCACATTGATATCTCCACTTAATGGTCCCGATTAGAGGCATGATTTGCCAACCACCTGACTGAGTCCCTTGCACCATGCTGGTCCACATGTCAAGTATAATTGACAAAGCCCAATGGAAAGCACTTAAGGCTTAACTTCCAGCGTCTGTGCCATATAGGTATTACAAGAGATAATTTGTCAATTTCCTCTTCATTTATTGCTACTTTCCCCCTCAATCTGGGATATTATGTTTATCAAGTTCAGATATTTTGATTTCTCTTCTCAATTTGCTTTATTCTAAGGTTTGCCTTGCATCCAAAACCTTGGGTTTGGGTCAGTTTAGCTTTTTCAAGTATTTGCTCGCAGATCAATCTCAAAAATGATTCACTTCTATTGTCAGTCAACAAACTGACCTCAAGAGGCATCAAAGGTGGAAACATCCCTAAGTTGAGGCTCCCTTTTTAAATCATTAAAATAAAATCTTTTCTATTCTTTTCCATCTTTTTCAAGTTTTTTATATACTTTTTTTATTTCTATATATTCTTTATTTTTACCATTATAATAATTTTAATGTCAATTTTTGATGGTTACTATGAACTCTTTTAACTTTTTTATCATCATGTAGATTGATTAAATTGTCATGGCTTACTGAAATGATTGAATGAACCAACTGTAATGATAAAGCTGGTAGTCATAAGGCCAAAAAGGTCAATTTGCAAGGCCTTATAGACCTAAAACATACTCTGGACCAACGCTGGGTGCAGGCGAGATATGCCCAGGCTGGTCCTAGGGATGCGCATGATGCTTGGCCTTGCATTAAAGCAAGGGTGTTAAAATGTACCAGTTATATCACTAATAATGATGGTTCAATTCAGTTGCTTGGTGAACGGGGTTTCAAAACATGTTCAATCTTTGATAATTCTAAATTGGGTCAGCCTTTCCTACAATCAATAACTCAAGTTTAGTCAATCTCTTAAGCTACAGAACCCTGGCCAATGGTAACTTGCACCTATTGGTGCACTTAGGCTTAGCACCACTTCTGCCAATTGAAAATTATCCCCTAATGTTTAAGAATGTTTCCTCAAGACCAACCTTCCTCATTGGTTGACTTTTCAAATAAAAATCTTCTGTTAGCTTTACATTTTTAATATGGTTTCTTGGCAAATCTGTGCACATACCTCCTCAAGGAGGTCTCTAACAGCGTTGGTCAGTTTATTTTAACTATACTATTGCCATATCTTGTGCAACGCTGGGACGCCCTGATCCCCTCCAGATCAAACACCCAAGCACCTCCTGCACTGATCTCCACTTGGATATGAACTCCCATTTGGGGTCCAACCAAGTTTGGTTATTTATTGGCTATCTAATACTTCATACTGCTTTGTCCACCCTTGCTCTGGGTCCCTTTTGCTCTGACATACTATGCATTGTCCTTTTTACCATCTTGCTAATGACTAGTTCCATGCTGGTGTGCTGAGCATCCTGCACCACCTTTTGGGAATGGGAGAGTTACAGACACTCTCCTTACATTAGTTGACCAACTCTTTTATTTTACATGCACTAAAAACATCTGTGTGGGCTTTTGCTGAGTGCAAATTGGGTGCGCCTAAAATTTATCACTGCCTCAATGGGGCTCACCACCGTTTTTTCATTTGGCCAATGGTTGGTGCATCTCAGCGTTATTCTTGCTACCTCCAACTGGAAAATGTCCACCCTTCTTGATTGAACCTGTTAGATTTGGGTGCTTTGCAATTAGGGTGTCATGATTCCCTGACTTCCCTCAAAATTAACAAAAATGATTTTATTAAAAATGATTTTTCTTGGCACTGCATTTGGATGGTTCAGGCAGGATCATCAACAAAGGGCCTGGTGATGATGGCCTTGGATAACGATGCACAACCTGCCGCCAAATTGAGTATGAGATTGTTCACGGCCTAAAACGCGTTCTATAACAATGTTTCCTTATGTAAAAATGAGCTAAATATTATCTCTTGTGGTTCTAGTTTAAAACCCAATTCAGTATACCAGATCATCCCAGAGAACCCATGCTTGACCCCTAACATGATCCGCAGAACACAGGTAGTGGAAAAAGAGCTACTTTTACAGTATAAATGTTTATGAAACTTCTGAAGATAGGGTGGGATATGTGGCCTCCTTAGTAAGAATGGCCAATTATTCCTCTCCATTCTATGATGCGAAAACATACCCTGGAGGCATGCTCATGCCTGATGAAGAGTTTTCTGGTGAGGTGTTGGCGTTTTCTGCTTTGAATAAATCCCATTCTGGATATTTTTTTGACTGCTACCTTTTATCCCCTTTAGGGAAAATCTGCACAACTATTTTGGTGGATACAGGAGCCTCTGAGAATTTTATTGACCAAGAACTAGCTGAATACCTTGATTTAAATTACTTTCCAGATGGTATGGTTAGGGGAGAGGCTTCCTAAGGTATTCCCACGCTGAAGGTTCTGGGATTAGTGGATTATAAAGTTGGCAAATATCATTTGGTGGACCGTTTCCAAGAACTTAAAAAACTTCCCTTCCCCATTATTTTGAAAGTAGAGTGGTGGCGAAAGTTGACGTCAGAACCAACTTGAAAGACAATATCTTGTCCTTAACTTTGTGGAATGGCCATATATTTGTGTTCCCCTTGTCTGAGGCTAATTCTCAGGGCAATCTTCCCCACTGGCCCAATATCCACACTCATAATCTTGTTCTAATGCTGAAGCCCTCTCTGGAGGTACCCTTACCTTCCTGTTTGGAGGAGTTGGAATCTTCCTTTGATACTTTTTGAGCTAATGTACTGCCAGCTCATTCAGAGTTTGCTTGCAAGTTCAAGCTCACCATTGATCTGGTGCGTATATCTTCCCCAATTTGCCCTTTGACTGTATATGAAGAAGTGGTGATAGATGTGTGGGTTAAGGAGAAATTAGCTGAATGCGCAGTATTTCAGAGTACCTCCCAAGTATGCTCCCCACTTCTCTTTGTGAAGGCCAATGATCTTTATGTCCATGCATAGATTCTGGGAATCTCAACAAATTTACAGTACAGACTTGCATCCCGTCCCACTGAACTCACAAATTGCACGCTATGCGTTAAAGGTGAAAGTCTGCTCTAAACTGGGTCGTACAAACGCGTTCAATAAGATCTGGATCAAGAAGGGCCAGGAGTGTTTAACCACATTTCGTACCAGAAAAGAGAGACCAATTTTGGTTATGCCCCTGGGCTTAAAATATACCCCTGCTATCTTTTCAACGCCATATTGATGCAGCTTTGGGAGACCTGCTGGGGGTATGCGCGGTAGCTTACATGGATTATATTCTGGTGGTTTCCGAGATCATGAGTCCTATATAGTACACCTTTGGCAGGTGGTGGAGAAGTTAAGGGCAGCCAACCTTACGCTGAAAATCTATAAGTGTGAGTTCTTCAAGTCCCAGGTCACCTTTGATGAACAGTGTCATGTTTGACCAAGGCCATATGATAACACCAGACAAGGAGAAGGCTATTTGTGAGTGTCCCACTTCAAATTCAGTCAAGGAATTGAGGAGTTTTTTTTGGGGGGAAGTGTACGTTCCTTATATAATTCACACCAAATCTTTCTGAAGTGGCGTCTCCTGTATAAGGCGAGTAGGGCAAGATTGATCCAGTGGTCCTCAACTTTGCAGGATGCCTTCCAAGCAGTAAAGTGCACTCTGATGTCCATGTCCATTCTTTGACATGTAGATCCATAAAAAGAGTTTATTGTTGATAATGATGCCTTCAACTTTGCCATAGCATCTGCCTTGTTACAAATGGTGGAGATGGAATAGAGCATCTGATGGGTCATTTCACTGAAAAATGTCTTTACAAGAGTTAAGCTACGCCATTTACAACAAAGAGTTATTGGCGATGGTTGAGGCGCCAACCTTTTGGCATCATCATTCTCATGGCTCATCCCTACCATTCTGCAAAAGTAATGATCACCATGGCTTGTTATACTACCGCGCACCTCATGACCTGACCCCACGGCAGACCTGCTGGCATGAGACTCTGGCCCAATTTGCATTTTTTTATGAGTTTAAAAAGGGCAAGGAGAATAGTTTGGCAGATGCACTAGGCCAAAACTCTGAACTAGCTCCCAAGCCTAAAGAGGTAGAGGTACATAACACCCACTTGGTGATTATGCTGGGTAAGATTGTGTCTCAACCTTCCTCCCCCTTGGCCCACGTCCAGCGCTTGATCCTCTAGAAAATGCGAAGGAATATGGTATGTTCAGAAAGGTAGGTTTTTTACAGCCTTTGATAGCTGAGTATACTATGGTCCTCACCAAGAGCAAGTTAAATCAGGAAGAAGTTATCAGTGGATACCACGTTATAGATGAGATGGTGTGGTTTTAGGGACGCCTATGGGTTCCCAAAGGGCCCCTTCGCCTGAAAATCATCCAGTATCATCATGATAATTCTTTTTTGTCACACTGTAAATGCAAAGACTTAGAGCTTATACGTCATACTTATAATTGGAAGGGATTAGTCACGCAGGTTGCCAGGTATTATAAAGAGTGCCTGGTCTAAAATCAAATGAAGCCAAACTGCCAGCCCCACGCAGGGTTATTGGTGCCAGTTCAGAAGACTGAAGGGCCTTGGACTTCCTTATTGGTGGATATATTGTGGAGTTACCTGCTTCTGAAGGCTACAACGCCATCATGGTAGTGGTAGACCATTTTACAAAGTTCGCCCATTTTATCACTTTTAAAATTACAGTAACCGCGGTATAGATGGCCGTCTCTTTGTGTCACAAGTTTTTGCTCTTCATGGGGTTCCCCAAGAGATTATTAGTGATTGAAGTCCCCAGTTTAACTCTGGCTTTTGTAAAGATTTATGTAAGACTCTTCAGATTCACCACTGACGTTTAACTACCTATCATCCCCAATCAGATGGGCAGACTGAACGTTTGACCCAGTTTTCTGGAACAGTTTCTGGAGTCTTACACTATTGCGGATCATTAAGATTGGGTTTCTCACCTTCCCATGGCCCAGTTTAG
Source organism: Massospora cicadina (assembly GCA_022478985.1). NCBI lineage: Eukaryota > Fungi > Entomophthoromycota > Entomophthoromycetes > Entomophthorales > Entomophthoraceae > Massospora > Massospora cicadina. The sequence goes on along the minus strand of JAKSZP010007038.1, from coordinate 32,262 downwards.
CTACACCAACACTCAACATGCGTCTATTGGCTGTTCCACATTTTTTTCCAACCATGAGATTAGCCCCACCTTCAACATGAAGCCAAGTTGTGGATCAAAAGTTGAAGCGGTGGTGAACTTTACAAGACTATCTAGAAAGTACACCGGGTGGTCTCCACAAATTTGGAGGTGGCAATGCAAGTTTATAAGGAGAACGATGATAGAAAGAAATGGGTGGGTCCGGTATACGCTGAAGGGGATCTCATAATGCTTGATGCTCAAAACATATATATCAAGCAGCCATGAAAAAAGTTGGGACCAAAGAGGTTTGACCCTTACCGTGTGGTTAGAAAGATGAGCCACGCCTCATAACACTTAGATCTTCCTTCTTCATTTCAGATCTTTTCAGCTTTCACAAAAGCAAGCTGATGTTGTTTGAGGGCCCCCAACAGAGTCTCCTGAGGCTTATCTAGTGGATGGGGTGCCAGAGTGGGAAGTGGAGGAAATAGTAGCCTCCTGCAGAGGAAAAAGAAGACTTGAGTACATGGTATCCTGGAAGGGATTTGATGCAGCAGAAAAAAGTTGGGTACCAGCGCATGACTGCGCACATGCCCAAGTCCTGATTGAAGTTTTCCACAAGAGTTTCCCCCAGACTACTGGATCTCAGTCAAAGCAAACCTTTGCCACTATGAAGTTGGCCCCAGCTCACAAGAACTTTCCCTTGCGCAAGCCCTTGGAGGGGGTGGAGCTCCAAAAGAATGAGAGGGTAATGTCATAGCTTGAAGATGACATAATTGTGGGAACCAACAGCAAAGACAAAGATGCACATCAGGAGGCTAAAAAGGTGAAGTTGGCAGGCCTTCCTGACCTCAAACATACCCTAGACTAACGCTGGGTTAAGGCGAAATATGCCCAGATTGGTTCTGGGGATGGGCGAGAGGTTCAGCCCTGCATTATAGCAGGGGCATTAAAATGAACCAGCTACGTTCTAGATCATGTTGGTTCAATTTGGTTGCTCAGCGAATGGGGTTTTAAAACATGTACAATTTTCGAAATTTTTAACTTGGGTCAGCCTTGCCTTCAATCAATCACTCAAGTTCAGTAAAATTCTAAGTATAATACCATGTTGGATGGAAGCGTGCGCTTATTGGTGCACCTGGGCTTAGCACCACTCACACCAATCAATGATTCCTCCGCTATTGCTTAATTATGATTCCTTGAGACTAATCTTCCTTGTTGGTCAACTTCCTTCTAATAAAATCTCGTTAGTTTCCATTTTTTATATGTTAACTTGGGTGAACCTGTGCGTGGAACTCCTTATTGGGTCCTTATCAACAATAACCATTTTATTTGCACTAAATTAACAATCACATCTGATGCACCGCTGGGCAACCCTGGACCCCTCCAGACTGAGGCACACAAGCCCTCCAGCCCAGATCGCCGCTTGGATATGGACTCTTCTTTAAGGTCCACCCAAGTCTTGTTGTTTGTTCATTATTTATTAATCCATACCGCGTTGAAAACCCTTTCCCTATGTTACTTGAGCTCCAGAACTCTGTGCGGGGCTATGCTCCTCATATTATTGATGAATAGCTCCCTGGAGTTGTGGCGGTGCACCAAGCACTTACGCTGGGAATGGGAGAGTGGTAGACACTCTTTTACATGTGGGATGGATGATTTGGCTAACTGAAATCCTAACAATGATGAAATGCACTCCGTGGACATAAACTCAGGATTGTTTATATGCATAGATGACTGCCAGGCACATCTTCTCAGTCATCTTATGATTTTTGTTCATAGACATCTAATATATGGATGCAGTAAGCCATTGGATTGCTCAAACTAATTATAATCAGATTATGATAACACTGTCAGTCATTGGTGATAAAAGCATTTATTAAAATAAACTGTTTATCAAAATTAGGGTATATTGGTAGCGACGCTTTGGTGAGGTAAAGCCTTAATTTTCAAATAACAGCTGACAATTCTCAGTCCATTTAAATGGTGTTCCACTCTTAATTAGTTGAAATAACAGTTCAACTATTTTATTAAAATTTTACACAAACTGGCAGCAATAGTAACCATTTAAGGAATACTTGAACTTTGTGCTAGCTACTAAACCTTGTCATACATTGAATGGCTTCAACCTTCACCAGCTGGGGATGTAATACATGCTTATCAGTGATAAATATCAGATACCACCTGCTCTCAGAAAAGTTACACTTACATGTCTTGATATTAATATCTGCCTTGGAGAGGCGCCAGAAAACACCTTCTAATTGATGCATATGGTCAGTAAACGTTTTAAAAACGTTGATAGCATTTAAATAATCTATAACACAAGATTTTTTAGATCTCCAGATATATGTGGGAATACAGCCAATTTTTGCTCGCTGGTGCTTGACGCCTGCTGGATTCCACAAAGATCTATAAAATTCAAATAAATAAATAAAAAGCGCTAATAAAAATGGGATTTTTATAAATTTTATTATCAGCATAATAAAGGTAAAAACGACCCCCCTCAACATCTGATCATTTAGTATCAAAAGTATTTTGAGGGTTGAGGGGAATTTGAGGATATGTTCAGAATAGCTTAACCTAATATGAATTAGGAAATATGAAGATTTAGCATATCATAACTTGGGAACTTGCTTCAGGGCAGTGAAATGAAAGAAGAAAAATTTTGATTTGCCAAAATGTACCCATGAGGTAACGTTTTTATGAACTTGAGCCAATCCCCACCCAAGAAATTTCCTGCACCTTGGTGGACCCCACCAAGCCTATAAAAGGGGGGTCCCTGCATAGGTGCATTGGAGGACTTTGGTGTGGTGAGGGGAGTGCCTTCCGTTGTTAGCACCAATGTCTGTCATGTGGTCAGAGTAATCTGACCATTCAATTTTACATTTGGTGCCCATAGAGGTTTTGAACTAGTGTTACCCCAATTAATGGGATTCCACCAAGAATTGGCTAGGTTTTTTGGCTGATTTCCTTGAATTCTTCATTATTATTATTAAATGAGCTCTTAACAACATTGGAAATTACAAATGGCTGAAATTTCCCCTCTTCAGCTAAATTCAACCCAGAACATTCTTATTCTTCAGCTGTGAGGGCAAATGTCTGACAATATACTATCCATAGCCCACTAAAATCTCTCATGGGCATTGCACAACCCCTATGACATTCTAGTAGGTTGCTAGAGGCCCAGGGTCATAATCATGGCGCATTTTTCCTGCTCCTCATTAGCATCTTGATATGACGATAGGCAAAAAATTAAATCCATGGCTGAGAAGTATTGAGTGCCGCACAAGCGTTATAGCACAATGTCAATGAAGGGTAAAGGAAAGGAATCCTTAACTTAAACTTTTTAATTTTCCAGTAGTCTATTACCACTCATTTAGATCTGACCTTCTCCTATATGATCAAAGCTGGGGCGGCCATAGACTTCTAGGAAGGATCTAACAATCCCCTGCTGCACAAGTTGATTGATAACTTTATTTACCACTTCATCCACCATCTTTGAGTGACTAATAGGATGGAGGCAAATTGACATATAATTTTAGTATCAATATGGTTTAGACTATCGTGTGCAAGGCCCAAATTAAATCATCTTTAGCAAAAATAAGACTATACTTTTCAAAAACGTACGGTTTGGTCTTTCTCCTACTCTTTAAACTTGATAGGCTTTTTCAAGGGTGCTAAAGTAAAATCAGATTGCTTGATTGCTTATAAGGACTAGTCAGCAAAGTGATCAAAATAATGAATATTTTGGACTTAACTAGCAAAGAATGCACAAAAACAATTTAATGTCACTTTATCTGAATAGGGAGCACATATAGATTAGCTACGCATACCTGGAATTTTGCATGGCTGGGAAAGATAATCCTAGGTTCAGCAACAGGTTTTAAATTAGAATGACAAAAAGCGCGGGTATTTTGCCATATAATCCTTTAGAGATTTTCAGACTAGTTTTGGTCCACTTTATAATTTGATGGACCGCTGGAATGGATAGACTACAATCAGTGCATATCAGAACACCCTTAGATTCCATAATCTATTTAAGTAACAGCGGGTTTGCACATGCAGCTGCAAATATTTAATTTGTACACTGTCTTCTTTGAACGCTAGGTTAACAAATATATTATTTTGAGGTGCCAGGGCCCTATTTTTCCAATTATGAAATAATGGAAGTATCTGTCCAAGTAATTTGAAGCTTTATCTTAAAGTTCAGGTTTGACTCCATAGGTGCTCATAAATGAGGCACTAATAATGAAGTCATAAATTCAAATTTTGGGAAAACACTGGTAGGAGAAAATATTATAGTGAGCCAAAATGCTTTTGTAATACACTGTAGGCTCCTTCTGAGTTGTCAGTCTGGGACCGAAGTACTGTAGAGTTTCCATTGATCTATATCTGGGGAGATCCCCAGTTTCCTCACAAGTTTATTGGACACAATATTAACTGGCACCCAACTGTCAACAATAGCTTTGGCTTTGAGCATATTTACTATAATATTAGTATAGGTAAACTTAGAGGAACTAACCGCAAGAGGCATTTATGGCATGGACATGAACTATGTCTACTTGATCTATATAAATTTGAATTTTTTCACCTAGTCATGAGCTAGATTCCTTCAACATTGCAATAATAAATCCATTGGGACCCCAATTTAACTTGAGGGATATCACTATAGGGGACCAGAACTCGTGTTGTTCTAATTGTTTAACATACAATTTCACTATGAATTTATAAATTAACTCAGCCTCAAGTTCTTTTTGTAAGTGACTGTAACCACTAACATATCATCGCTATAATCTGTTGAACTTCCAGAGGCATGATGGAATCGTTATGCTGTTGTTTAATGAAAAGTGATTCTGGGGGATTTTTTTTACAAGAAATATTTACAAAAAAGTGCAGATTTGCAAAATCCTGGTTCTAATCTGCTCTGACATTTCTCAAGTATTCCGCATCCATAGAACTTACAGAATGAACCTTAGGTTAAAACCCAGACAAAGATCATTATTGGCGTAGTGTCAAGTGGCTTTACAAAGGTAACTGGTGATCTGATTAAAAACAGGATATCAGAAAGAGGGCTGTAAAGCTGAGTTAATTCTTTGATCAGGAAGATGGCCCAGTTGTGTGAGTTGCGAGGCTCCCTAGAACTATTATTAGTCGCCTCAAAAGAGAAAGGGTAACTGTGGAGATATTTCACTATATGGGTTATGTCCTGATCCTCATTTAAAACTGATAATAGAACCCAATACAATTTCTTATAGGGTTTATAGGCATGGCGAAGAGCAATCTGAGATAAAAATGTTTATAATGTTAACCCAAAATAACATTCGCACTTCCAATTAAAAACTTTCAGCAGATAATTGTATAGGTTCATCCTTACTATAGAAGATATTAAGTAATTCCATTTTCTGAATTTTCATCTTTTTTGAATCACCCAAATCTTTGATAAGAAGATCACTGACATTAAAGTAGGACACTCCAGCCTTCTTGAATTTTGGCATAACTAACTCCTGACTTTTATAGTCCAGCGAGTTCAAACCATTGTCAAATTAGTGATTTTGAGCGCTCCACCCTTACTAAGCTCAAAGAGATCAAGAAAATTTGTGCACTAGCACCTTCTTGCCAAACTTTGGCAAATTAATAAGGGTGACATGAAATATAGGTTCACAATTGATTGAGGTTGATTGCTTAGATAAGTGAGGCGCTAGAGTGATTGGAAGTTCAAAAGCGCCAATGGACATAATGGATGTAAAAACAGCAGCCAATCTAAGCAACCAGGGCCTCATTGACCTCACTATCAAGTTCCGCTGGAAGGGGTTTCTCTTTCAAGTAATAAAACAGAGGGTCATTCACTAAGCTGACCCTGGTGACACTTGCAATAATTTTGGATCTCATTCTAAAATTGATCCAACATATTGGAATGATGGCGGGCTTCGCCTCCATTAAGTTCCCAATGCTTTCCAATTTCTGGTCAGTGGCTAGAATTTTCGCTTTCAAAGCAATGTTCATCACTCACTAGCGACCTTACTTTATATCCCTGAGTTTTCACTATAAGATGCAAGAAATCAATTCTTTAATTGATTGGTATCATGATGAACGTCTCCATATCATCAACTATACCATTGAGGTAGCACTGATGGGCTTCTGTATCATTTACTAATCCTATGTTTGATGATCATGGCCCATTATGTTTTCATATAGTTAGCCAGCGTGAGCATTTAAGTTTTCCTATAATTGATGAATATTGTCAGATTATATTTTACCACGGGACTTGTGATCAATCACTTCAGAATTAAAGGATTGTACTCACTCAACCAAGAGGTAGTCCTTGACTGAGTTATCAGAATTCATACTTAACAAAAAGATGATCAGGAATTAAGGTTGTGGCCCTTGTAGTAAACATCAAAGGGTAAAAATTGACTTAAAGGCGTCATAAATCATGGTGCACAGGTTACAAGCACACAAAATATAAGATATTGCTCGATGACAAAACCCCTTGACAATAACTCACAAAACTTATAAAAGAAATAGTAATTTTCCTAATATCAATAAAAGGAGCGCAATATAGTATCTAGTACTGACAGTGGATCAGTGGCTTGCTAAAGTAATATTCAGTGTAGGCTGGGATCAGCCACATCAGAAAAAAGTCCCAGAAAATGTAAATTCCTTAAAAATATGCTCTTCTCATTTGCCAAAATTTTTATTGATGCAAATTTTGACTACCAAACAAAACTTGAGACTGGGAAACTAAAGGCGTATTATCCAAATTAGGCCAGGAAAGCAAATGCTTATGGACAGGGAATCTCCATAAGAGTAGCAATAGATTGATTGCAATCAAGATACTGGCGGATGGATGTAATTTAAAATAGGTCCTTAGCAAAGATTAATTTATGCTAGAGAGGCATGGTAGGATATTAAGATTAAAATATAAAGGGTGATATGATAATTGAGGCCATGTGTGAAATGTATCAGTATGTTAAGGAAGTAAAAGTTGTACCAGAGAGGATTAAGGGCTTTATCTGCGGTCATTTTACCTAGTGAACATTGAACTTGGTGGATTTAACAATAGTGTTTTAATACAACTTTGGCATCTTCATAAAATCAAGGGCAGAAAGGTAAACTTAATTAATCAAGTGATTGAACCCTATAAATATTTTATTAATAATAAAAAATTAAGCACTTAATAATAGTATAATTGTTGGTTGGTCATTCCAATCACAACACCAGATAAACGGTGGGCAAATTTGAATCTAGAAGGGGATCCACATCTTCCACTTCAAGGATCATAGAAAATAGCCTAGAAGGTTGGAGTAGGTAATTCTCTCACTTGTTCTTGCTTTATCAAAACTTGAGTTTTGTGAGAGCCAACCATAGTAGGGTCAGGTGAGAAAGCAGTAGATGAAAAAAAGTCATCATGAAGCAAGTTGTACTACCATTTACAAAATTATACTCATTATAAATATAGATTTTTGCAGCCATATGAACTGATGAGGAAATAATTTTTTTGTGGAAAATGGTATTAAATCAAGGTTTTCTGATAAGTGAAAATGGTGATAGGATTGGGACCATCTAGTACTAAAAAAAATGGTGATAGGTTGTTGCAAATATTTAATTTGTTTTAATCTAGGACTCTATTAGTGTGTCAGGACAAACAGTATAAAGACTGATGGCCCTTGCTCTTTCACCATCATCAGTGATTTTTCCCTACAAATCTGCAGGACAACCCACCAACCCAGCAGACTAACAATTTCACCTTCTGAGACTTAACCACTAGTTCTGGCTAAGAGGTCCTCTCCTGGGACTTGCCCATCAATTAGGGTTCAGCGGTCTCTATTGACTCCCTTGGGCTCCTCCCCTTCAATTATTTTCAGTCCATTATTGTTGGTGGCCAGTTGGCCAAGTTCTTATGGGGTTTCCTTGCAGCTTCAGGTTGGTAGTTGGTTGCAAAGACCACACTAAGTGTGTTCACCCAGAACCTAACTTCAGGGGATCTTCAGTTCTATCTCTACCAGTCAAGTTGAACTACATCCATTTTAAAACTAGTAAAGGTAGGTATCCACGATTAGTTAAATAAAAAGAAAATTGGAAGTATGAAGATAATTTTATTGGTTGGATATTAAAAAAATAATTCTGGTTCCATGCCTTTCAATAGTCATCAGCATTTATTGCCATCTCATAATTGTCAGCACTCTTACTAGCAATCCCAATCATCAGCTCTTTGGCTGCAGTTATCCCTGCTTAGTTTATTATTCTCCACGGCTGATGTATTAAATTGGCTCATTAAGCATCTGTTGCTGATTTACTTTTATAAATAATATTATAATCTTCAGTTGGCAGCTTGTCCCTCTTTTGCCCTACTTTCAGAACCTTTGGCACCATCAATAGTCGCTGATCAGCCTTGGCACAATTTTCCAGCTGATCTTGAAATAGATAATTGATGTGATCATCCTTGACCTCAGCCACCAGTGAACCTAAACTTGACGTCAATCCTCATTTCATCACAATATAATTTAATTAAATAGATTCCTTGACAACCTCATCCTCAGTCAGCAGTGTTGAGTTTGAACAACTTTCTTATTGAGAATAATTCCTGATATTCTCTTGAAGTTGAAATAGAGATTTGACTTATTTAGTTGCATTAATATATTTTGACATCCTTGCCATCAGTTGCGGTGTTGAAATTAATCAAAAACAATATCAGGATCCTTTCAATTTATCTAAGATTTCAAATTGACACTCCACTGTCAATCATAGCAATCATAATCATTTATGCATCCTCAGCCTCAGATGACAGTGTTATTTTGCAATTTCCTGTTAGGAATGATCCATTGACATTTTTCTAATCCGTCATATTATCAAATAATTTAAACCCAAATAAATGAGGAGCTTAAATTGGTCTATAAATCATTAAATAAATTATCAAGACTAGTAATTAAGTCAGCATCATCCTTGACTTATTTAAACCTAATAATAATAATTACAAAGGAATTCATCAGGTTGAAATCCCAACATAGGCCATCTAGACACATGTAGTTGGAAATTCCAAGCTTGCGCAGCTTTAACAATATCAAGGAGCTCATATTATAGATCTCATGGTCTTAGCTGGCCAGGGACATTTTCTAATAAGTAAGATTCAAGAGTTTCAACTCTGCTTCTTTTTCATGCAACAAAGCCTCATATTACAATCTTTAATACATAAATGAAAACAACTAAGGAATTTTTAGGATCTATGTGCGCCAGGACTGGGCTTTACAATAGTATGGATCTCAACATATAAAAATCTGCATCACACTTGGATTTGATGTATAGTCTACTTACCTGAAGCCACAGAGAGAAAAACAACATCTAACATTGGTGTCAGGATTCCTACCTGAATTGAAGATTTGGTTGTGTCATCCAAAGAACATCGATCCCAATCCAACAAAATAGCCTACACATTTATTTGGGGATAATCCTCTATGAAAATAACCGCCTTCCAACATTGAGGATCAACCCCAATTTATGAAGTCAACTATTTCTCCCCCAAAGCTTCCTAATCTCATGTTTAAACCCAATCCATGCAGCAAGAAAATCCTATTTGACCAAAATGAACAACCTGCCACCAAATCCCCAATTGGTAATGAGAATAGATCTTATCTTGGTATGCATGAAAATTAACTAGAAAACGCCCATATAATGATGATTCTAAACTTAAACTTTACACTCTTTTTGCAATTTTCCTCAAATTAGCCTACCTCCATTTATTTAGGGATGAAAAATAGTTAGGATTTACCACTTAAGGAACTTCTCCTGAGAGAAGACTTTTCATCCAAGAAAAGTAAAAATTTATAATCCAGCACCTGGGAACTTTGGGTTTCCTGGCCTAAAAACAAAAGGGACAAGTGGATTAAACCCCATAGTCCCAAGAAAACTGGTGCTCCCTGCCAGGTTTACCCTGAGTTCACTGTGCAACTATTATACATGAGAAATAACGATTTGCGTTAGATCCCTCTCTGGATCAGGAACGCCTTGAATTTGTGGTGAAAATTACCTTTTATGATATGTGGGATTGAAAAAAGGATTCTTGTCATTGAGCAACGCCTACTCAAACTTTGTGATGCGACTACCAATATAAAAAGTGAAATTCAGCAGTTGAACCCGTTCATTGCCACCAAATTGGCCCTTCACGCTGCCCATGCTTGGATAGATTTAATAACTGAAGATATCAACGACTTACAAAGTCAGATGGACGCTTTTCACCCTCAAATATCTTTCAGCGATAGCAGTTCCTCTTCAGGTGAAAATGCATCCCCAGTGTCAATTCACGCTATTTGACCATTAGCCCCTAGTTGCATGCTCAAAACATCCTTCAAAAGAGAAGTATGTCCCAGGCGAATGTAGTATCTTCTCTTTCCTATATTGTTTTGAAGATGCTATGGAAGAAGCCACTGACACTCAACGGATCAAGCACTTAAATAACTGTCTTAGTCATGTAGCTCAAAACATTATGATACCCCACCTCATGCATTGCTGGGCTTAGGATGACGCCAGGAATGACTTGCTTCAGGAATTTGGGAGTGACCCAACTTTATACAACCAAAAGAAAGCTTTTATGGGCATAAGCTTTAATTGAGAAGAATTACCACTGTGTTTGCTCACCGTTTTCATCTTGAGGTTCAAACATTGGTCTCTGGAAAACGTCTTACTTTAGATGACGCTATCACTACCTCATTTTCAGCGTTTAAGAATATGCCTTTTACTAATTAGCTTGAAGCGGTGATTTCTAACTGGACTTCTCTCCTCCATATCAAATAAGACAGTTTGGAGATTCCTGCCAACCTACTTAAACCCACTGGTCCCTCTCATTTTATTAATAACAAGCCTTGGCCCCAAGTTTTGGTGTTTACTCCTCCTGGTTCGCCTACCCACAATTTATTCTGCACTTTTTTCATGAGAAACAACCATACTGTAGACACTTGTCGCATCTTCCAACTTAGATCAGCAAAAGATCAGCCAGTATAGGGCAGGAGGCTTCCTATACTGACGACAATCAAGTGCCTCAGGACCCTTGTATTAGCTCTAGTTCTATGCCCAGCACATAGGGATGCTTTGTGTTAGCTGCGCTTGCAGAAGTTGACGTACCCCTTTCTATCCAAGGAAATAAAGATCTTCATCTTTCCTATTTTTAAGTTAATTAGTTATCCAAACAAATCTTGGAGGTCAGTTCCTTTATTGAAAGCCAAGCGCAGGCAGATAAAACCTTTAAAAGCATCAAACAGCCCTAAGCCTGGACATGGCAAAATCTTCCGCTTTGTTTGCTACAACTCCCCCACAAAAGCTTACTAGCCGTTAATTCTCAGTTTGACTCTTTGGTGGTTCAAGTAGAGGTAGTCATCAATAAGTTTAAAGTCTTGGAGATAATCGATACCAGCTCACTGGTTAACGTTATATCCTCCTGACTTATCCAGAAAATAAAAATGGCTCCAGACTTTATTTACAAAGCTGAATATAGGATGTCCACTAATAAGACAACTAAAGCAATCAGAGCGTATTCCACCTTACCTCTCCAATTTAGAAATCTTCTAATTACTGCCCCACTATTGCATTAATAAATTATAAATTATGAGTTGCTTGTTGGAGTCCAACTGATGCAGGAGTTCAATTACATCATCAACCATAATTAAAGTACCTTTCACTATTAAGATATTTATATATTGTTGTTATTTGAACTCCCAGTCAAGAGTAAAGGAGCCCCTAAAAAAATGATTCTGCCTCCTCAAATATTCATCCTCCATTTTTAAAGTCAAATATCAAGTTATATTAGGAAAACTTAGTTATCCCCTGAGGCTGTGGACGCCAAAGCCAGGATCCCTCTGTATTCCCCCATCCTATTACAATATTCTCTGGCTCACAAATGGTTGTGAATACGAGGATCTTGATTCACATCCCTCATAATCAAGTTTTGAAGCTAAGTAGACACCCAAATCCTTCAATCAAAGAAGCGTTGCCTGCCCGGGGATTTTGGATCCTGCCTATGGGAAATTTATCTCTATCTTAAATTAAATTTATTCGAGGTATGCTGACCAGGGGATGGACATTAAAAATACTCAATGAGCAAAAAAACCATATGAACTAGTGAATGGAACAATAAAAACAAAACAAACCTTCCAACCAGGTGGGGGAAGAATACTGCTAACCCACCATGGCAGAGGATGAGGGGAGTCAAACAGCTCTTCTACAGGTTTTTTGCTCATAATAAAATTATAAAGATTGTAGTAAAAGTCAAAAGTGGAGAGCCAGAGCGTTGGGACATCAGCGTGGTGGGGGTGGATGGTGGAAAAAATTGATTCTCTTCTTCAAGATCAGCTTGGAAGATAGCTTCAATGAACTCCACTAGGTGATGTTCAGCTTGAATGTGGGCTTCATGGAGTTAGGAAAAATTGGCTATAAAAGTCAGTTGATTTTAGAAGATGGGTCATAATCTGCTGTTTTGCATCATTCATGACAGCAGCTTTAGCATCATCATACAACTTGAAAATTTTGCTCCGTGCTGCTTTGGGGAAATCAGAGGGGTAGTTGATTATGGTAAGCCCTCCGTGGAATTAAACCACTGCTTTGGCCACTGCTTTGTGGAGGTCTGGGAAATGGGGTGGGGCCACTGCTGCTAAGGTGAGCTGGTGGTCATTTTGGAAGGGGATAGAATTGGGTTTCGGAGCGAATCAATTGGGGGATAGGTTTTTGTCAAAATTTAAATTGCAAAATTCAGCCCAAACACAATCAAGATGGCTGAGAGGTTCCCCGCCTTCCTCATTTGTGACAACGTTACCTTATTAGCCAATTTCAGCCAATAAGTCCATAGATATTGATTCACAAGAATAGTGGATGAAGAAAATCAGATGGCTAGGGGCCAAATGGTCTGCTTGGGTGCAAACAGTGGTACAGACCTGAATCTGATTGGTGTGGGTGAAATTGTATCGGTAAATGTGGGCTTGTGATTTGGTGGAGGCCAATTTCCTACTCTGGACCATTGAATGAGCTTGTTGAGTGATAGGGGGCAACAAAATGCACCATTCAGAATCCGCTGAATATGGGGCAGAAGCCACACCAGAGGAAGTGGCTTGGGGCAGGATCTTTTGGAATGGCCAAGTCTAAAACAGAGGGGATAAATTTGGCGACTATTATCTACCCAAGCCCAAAAGAAATGCTCATGTGCCGCTGTGGAATGAGCATGGGGGAATTGTTGGGATATGGCTGGGTGGTGTGGGATTATGGTGGCAGTGGTGCAAAGTGAATAAAGGCGCTCTGCACTATAAGGAACGGTGAATTCAAGTTTGGCTGTGTCCCATAAGCCTGAAGCCTCGCCATCAATTGCTCAAATAATATCTGGGTTGGGAGGTGAGATGGGAGGGATGCAAAGGACATTACCAATGTGGTGTCTGAAGGAAGGTGAGTTTGGGTAGTAGGTATGGGAGTGTTTTTGTAAATAAGGGGAGTTAAGGCTGCTGCTGCAGCGTCCTCCTCCATCTTAAAGCCAATGTCAAAATAGCCCTTAAATGGGCGGAAATTGATAAAGCCAGCAGGTGCAAATGCAGTGGTGGCCACTTTGATAATTGCCTTGTCAGCATATAAAACAAACGCCATAGTCGACTCATAGGCAAGTTTGAATATTGGAATGAGGGAGGGCGAGAGGATGGGAGTGAGAAGGGTGGATGCGCGCCAGGTGGAGTGCTAAGCCCCACGGGGGAAAATGGCTGGAAGAAAATGGTGGGCTATTTGACCCTTTGTGAATGAGTTTTCCTGAAGGGCGGAAAATGCTAGGTGGTGGAGCACTACTACCCCACATTGGAGCAGCTGGCGGCAGATCCATAGACATTTTTAGAAAAATGGGTGTAGCCAGATGGAGGTGGTGAAATAAACGCTTTTTTTCTATAAAATTCTCTCAAAGTGAGGTCAGTCAGAGAGAAAAGTTTAAATAAACTCTATCTTATTAGGGAATTTAATGAATAAACTTCTCTAATTACCTGGCATGACCCTATTGCTTACATAAAATTATGTCCCATTGAGGATATTGCCTACATGAGTTGTTTGGCTCTTTTAAAGATTTAGGATTAAATCCCCTATTTACCCTAGCTTTGGTTGGCAGTAAAATTAAGGAAAATCCCAACCCTAATGAAAGCCAGAACGTCAAAGACCTTCTCAAGGAGTTTGGCGATTCTTTTTTCCTCAGGACCAAGTGACTATGGAAAAATGTTGGGGTAATTCACTGAATTGAGACCAAGGATTACCTTCCATTTAAAGCTCAGCCATACATGAAATCTAAAATTGAGAAGTTCAAGTGGCCTTAGAATTACAGCAACAGTTGGAGGCTGGGTTACTCATGCTTTCTAAAAGCCCATGGGCTTCCCAACTTCAATTAGTTTGAAAGAAGGATAATGACCACTGTGTTGTCATGGATTATCGCCAACATAATTCAATAACAAAGTAAGATAGCTATCTTTTGCCATATATAGATGATTCCATATTCTTAATGTCAGGTTCCCACTATTTTCAGCTATGGATCTCTCCTGTGGGTACTGGTAAGTTGTTTTGTCACCAGAGGAATTTGAAAAATTTACCCTTATCTTAAGTGAAGGACTATTCAAGCCCAATTGAATGCCGCAGGGGTTATGTAACGTCCTTGCTACCTTCCAACGCGCCACGGACAGACTATTAGGTGACTAGAAACATTAATGAGCTCTAGTTTATCTTGAAATTATTACTATTTTGAGAACTTTTAATGAGCACATAGATCATCTCTGGCAAAATATCATTAGTTATGGAAAGCCTCGTTAAACTAAAGGCTATCAAAATGCTCCTTCTAAGAGAAAAATGAATTTTTGGGCCATAAGGTAGGTAAAGATGGAATATCCCTGATGGACGATAAGGTTATGACCATTTCTTAGATGCCCCCTAAATTCTTACAAGATGTACATGTATTTTAGGGATGGTGGGATATCATTGCCAGTTCAAACCACATTTTGCCAACACTTATGAGCACTCTAGTATATTTATTGAAGTAGGGTAAACGCTTCCAATGAAAAAAGAGCAACAGCAAGCCGTTGATCTAATACGCTCAGCTCTCTCTCATTCACCAGTACCTACACATCACAAGTTTGACAAACCTTTTCTACTTTTTACTAACTATAGCAAAAATGGCTATCAGACCTATATCATCTCATCATGATGAAAACTTAGTGGATTATCCCAACCTTACTATAGCAAGATCTTAACTATAGCTGAACGCAACTATAATGTTATGGAACGGGAATCCTTGGTGGTCCTACTAGCTATTAAGCATTTTTGACCCTACTTGTACAGGAATCATTTTTCTTAAATTACCAATCATTCTTCCTTGCGATGGCTAAAGCAAATGAAGGATCCTGATGGGAGGTTAGCCTAATGGGCGTTAAAACTTTAACATTACGATTTTTTTATTATTTATTGACCTGGGCCCATCCATCAAAATGCAGATTGCTTATCCAGGATCCCCATATTAACTCTAACTGACCCTGAGGAGCATCGACTCTATGTCATCCTAACCCAATCGCATTCATGGAAAGATGAATCCCTGACCCCTCAAAAGAAGTAACAAAAAAGTTGGCAAACCTTCAAGTTAAAAACGGTAAACTGTACAAACTTGTATATCAAAATGGTTGCCCTATATACAACCTTCAGCTTATATCAACATCATATAGAGGGACATTGGTAAGTTGGCCACGAGAGAATTTAGAAAAACTACCAGTGTCTCAAGCTTAATGTTACTGGAAAGAACTGCTTGTTTCCATCCAAGATGTATTAGAGTCCTTCCTGGTATGTAAAAGTCAAGTTGTACCTATTCCCCAATTTCAACATCCAGTGGTTCCACCCTGTGAACCCTCCCATACTATTAGTATTGATGTTGTGGGACCTCTTCCTCGAGCCTCTAATGGTCATCAGTTCCTCCTTCTACCAGTGGATCATTTAATTAAGTGTATAGAAGCTGTATCACTACCCTCTGCTTAGGCAAAAGCTACCGCTACTTTTTTATATAATTGGATCATTACCCAGCATGGGTACCCTAACATAATTCTTTCCAATCATGGGCAAAACTTCCGATCATTGTGGGGATTAGGATTTAGCCAAACTGGTGGGATCCTCTCAGGTATTTCTACCCCCTAGCATCCTGAAACCAATGGAATGGTATAGCGGGCAAATGGTACTCTAACTGTAACCCTCCAGAAAATGGCTATGACTGACCTCCTTTATTGGCCCCAATATTTGCCTAGTGCAACTCTGGCCTATAGAATCAGCTATTATCAAATAATTAAGATGTCGTCCTTTTAAGCGTTGTATGGAAGAAATCCCCAGCTGCCTTATAAAGTGCAGGCTATGCTCGACCAAGCCTCCCCAAGGCCCCTAAAGTCACTATGTAAAGTATTGCCAATGAAAATATCTGACTTCAAGCCTTGGCTTCCAAGAACTTATCTTCTACCATTAGTAGAGAAATAAGTTAATTAATGACATATGAAACTCTGCACAGCTTCCAACTGGGTGATATAGTTTTTTCTGCCACCTTCAGCCAGGAGGTCATGATAGAGAATTGGGCACAAACTGGTCAGGTCCCTACAACTTCATTTATAAGCAGGGCAACAAACACTCAATCATAGAGATTATTTAGGGTACTATAATAAACTGTGTACATAGTCACTTTCTCCATCTGTTTCCCTCCCTACGCCAAGATCTAGAGGGGGCATTGTCAGGATCCTACCTGAATTGAAGATTTGGTTGTGTCAGCCAAAGGGAATTGATCCCAATATAGCAAAATAGCCCAAACATTTATTGGGGATGATCCTGGACAAAAATCACAGCCTTATGACATTGGGGAGCAACCCCAATTTATGCGGTCAACTATTGCTCCCCCAAAACTTCCTAATTTTAGGGTTCAAACCCAATTTACGCAGCAAGAAAATCTTATTCAACTGAAATGGACAACCTGCCACCAAATCCCCAATTAATAATGAGAATAGATCTTATTTTGGCGCACATGAATATTAACTAAGATAAACTCCCATATAACAGTGGTTCTAAACAAAAACTTTACTCTCTTTTTGCCATTTAAGTTAAATTGGCCTACCTCTATTTATTTAAGAATGAAATAATAGTTAAGATTAACCACTCAAGAAAATTATCCTGAGTAAAGACTTTCCGGCCAAGGGAAGTGATTTATAATCCAAAACTCAGGAATTTTTGGTTTCCTAGCCTTTTAATTAAAGGGAAAAATGGTCTAAACCCCTTAGCCCAACAATATGCGTGACAATTTTATTAAAATACGATTCCTAGGAGCCTCAAATTTAATCAAGTAAGGTAGAAGTTTCCAATTGTAGATGTCTACTTATTTGACCATTACAGTCATTTGTTTTTGAAAAAGATAAAAATCTTTAGTAACTAAGGATTTAATTTGAAAGGACTCAACAGTATTTGACTTGATAAAATAAATGTGTGCTAAGTATTACATAATGGCCTTTAATTTGAACACATAAAAGTTTCATCTTAAAAATAATAAGCTATCCATGTAAGGTATTGCTCGAGTTCTCTTAAGGTTGTCCAGGAATGACTAAGATGGCTGTTATAAAATTGGACAGTATCATTAGGATCCGCCATATTGTTCATACAGGTCAAACCCACTGAGCAACAGACAGATGATGTGGGGATTGTCGGTCCTTTGGACACACTTGAAAATATAGTAAAATTAGGAGCAATTGTCCCAATTAACTCTTTTATTTATTTTAATAAATACATCGGTCTTTCGCTGTCCTGTTCTCTCTCTACTATTAACAACTTAACTTCTCTCAATCGCCCTCTTGCTTAAAAACAGCAGCTTCAGGCGATACTGCTCTCATAGCTTGTATTATTCTATTCTGCCAATTCTCCTCAAATTTGGCTTGTTATTTTCTAATCCTATATCGCCCTAATTGTAGGCAATTTACTTCATATTTGTTTAATGTTGACATCACCTTATCACCTTATTGCCTTATATAGATGCGACCCAATAATAACCCATTATATCCCAATATTGCCTCATCTCAAGGCACTCAAATAATTGTAACTAATATTATTTTTGGCAGATTCTTCCCAATCTACCTTAGCTGTCCCACAAATATTGTCCAGTCATATCAGAATTGCGACATTACCCCCCCTTGAATGGACAATAAAGCTCCTCACATTTGTATGGTCGGAGGAACTTTGCATACACTCAATTGACGATCTAACCACTTGCAGGATCCTTGAAGAATATGCCTCAACCCCAGTTTTCTCTATAACTTTGTATGACCAATATAAAGACTGGCCACTTGTGTTTCCACCTGAATCCACGTTGGTCGTGGAAGAGAACCATATCGCCTTCCTTGAATGGCTCCAGCCCACTATGATGTACCTGATTGGTGGCCTGATTCCTTATCTTCTTGGCTAAGCTGAAGGAATATGCTTTGGTTTTCAGTTTAATCAGAATGTTCACAAGGTTAGTCAAATAGCAGTGGTGTTCCATTCCGCTGGTGTCTTCTACACATGAATAAAGTAATGCCAGAAGAGCTGGGTGTCAGCCATATAGTAGTTGGAAGGGACTCTTTCCCATGGCGGAATGGTAGCTAATGTTATAGGCAAACATGGCAGTGGAAAGGAGAGGGCTCCAAACGGAAGGTCAATCTGTTACTAATTTTTGTAGTGTGTTCACCAGAGTCCCATTCACCCATTCGACCATTCCATTGGATTCAGGTTAGTATGGGGTCATCAGAATTCCATGGATTCCCATAAGCTCATTCAGTTTGGGGAGGATGTGCGAGGTGAAGTTGGTTCCATTGTCAGTGAGAATAAACTGAGGGCATCCATGTCACTGAATAATGCATTCCATCATGAACTTGGCCACTGTAACTGCCCCCAAATCTCATATTGCTCTCACTTTGACCCACTGGGATAAATGGTTGATAACCACAATAATATACTTACACCAGTTGGCTCCTGTTGTAAGGGACCAATGACATCAAGAGAGACCATGTGCCAAGCAAAATGTGGTTTCACTACCTGGTATGAAGCCTTGCAGCGGAATGGCTTCTCCACTTGGCACTGATGGCAACAGGAAATAGTTTTGAGTACATTGAAGCTCATGCTTTCCCAATAGTACTGAGGGTGCAACAACTCCATTGTCTTGCGCACCCCACTATGCCCAACTGACCTGTGGGCGCTTATAATGATTCCCAGTCCTGCTGAAGGTCATGGAAAATTCACCGTGGAATCACGAATCCGCTTGTACAGTTACCCATTCCATTGGAAGGTATTTTTTCACATCTCGTTTAACACTTTTATCACTAGGGGCAGTTCATCGTCACATTTTTCAACTGAGCATCTTATCATACATCATGTTGCTGAGGTCTGCCATCACCGCAACAGTTAGCAATTGAGATAAACAGTCAGCGTTCTGATGCTTTACTCCTGGCTGATGAAGGATCTTTAAGTCATAAGCCTGCAACTTAAGAGCCCATTGAGCCAAATGGACTTCAGGTTCTTTGAGGTTCTGCAACCAGCATAATGACACGTGATCAGTTATGACTACAAACTTTACCCCATGCAAATAGACTTTGAATTTCTTATATGCGTAGATCACTGCTAAGCAATCCTGCTCAGTTGGTGTATAATTTAACTCGTGACATTCCATACTTCAACTACAGTATGCTACAGGATATTCCTCTCCCTCGTCATCTTTCTGAGAAAGTACTGCCCCAACAGCAAAAAGGGACGCATCCATCTGAATGATAAACTCCCAATCAAACTTTGTATAGCATAACACCGGTGCGCTGATCAACGCCATATGAAGTGTATCAAAAGTGGATTGACAATGTTCTGTCAATTCAAACTTAGCGTCTTTTTTTAACAACTAAAATAGCGGCCCCCAATACAGCTAAAATTAGGGATAAAGCGCCGGTAGTAACCAACCATTTTCAAAAATACCTGTATGTAACGTTTACTATTGGGAGTGGTCATTTTGCTGATGGGCTCCACCTTAGCCAGCTGTGGTTTCAGCCTTTTAGAGTCTACCACGAACCCCAGGTATTCCAGTTGATCTTTGAGGAAGTTACATTTTTGAGGTTTAATTTTAATGTTCTCCTCAGCCAGCCAGTGGAATACTGCTTTTAGGTGGTCGAGATGATCCAAAAAGGTTTGAGAGAAACTTTAATTTTGTTGAGGTATACAAGGATGAGTGTCAGTTTCAGGTCACCAAGAATAGTATCCATGGCTCGCTGAAACGTAGCTGGGCGTTGCACAGCCCTTGAGGCAACCGCGTTGTTTGAAAAAGGCCTTTAGAGGTGATTAAAGCGCATTTTTCCTGTTCTGCCATGGGCAACTCAATTTGCCAGTAACCTGATATTAAGTCCCTCGCTGAAAAGTAATGGGCTCCCCCTAACCAGTCCAAAGCATCATCAATCCTTGGTAAAGGGTATGAGTCCTTTCTTGTAATACTGTTGAGCTTCTGCTAATCTATTACTGTGTGGTTGGTGCCGTCCTTCTTTTTTACAATAAGAATGGGAAAAGCCCATGGGCTTTTGGATGGTTCAAGCAGCTCTTGCTCTAGCAACTTGTCAATTTCGTTAGTGACAACGTCTTCCACTGCCCTTGATTGGCGGATCAACTGGGACCTTATATAGGGATCATCTCCTGTGTCTACTCAATGGACCAACCACCAAGCACACCATAAGTCATAAATGTCAACAGTAAAAATCCCCTTTTGTTTCTGTGATAAAGCTATTGCTTGGTTTTTTTGCTCTTCTGATAGTCCTATTAAATCACTCCGCAGTACCACTGTTAATACGCAGTTGGTGCCTTGACTGGTAGACCAAATTCATCCAACGACCCAAAATCAAGAACCTGAAGGACCTTGTATATTGGAAGCTAATGTAAATACACTACAATTTGGTGTCAGCGGATTTGCATTGATTTGTTCTGGAGATTTGCTAACAAAATCTTAATCTCTCCATGCCCTGGAAGTATAATCCCTGGAGCTACATGTGGCTCAAACCGTGTTTGATTATAGAGCCCAATAACTTCCTCATATAACCCAATAGGCACTTCCACCTCTAACTCGGTGTTAACTAAGACTTGATTTCCAGAGGGAATAGATATGGGCTTGCAGCTCGAAAAGGTATCCCCTGGTATTCATGTATCTGCTGAGGAAGGGGCTGAGACTTGCGCTTTAGTTGGTGATAGTGAACTGGCATCACCCCATCACTATAGGCAAGGTTGATATGGCTCATATGCACTGTATCCTTTGGTATTCCATTAGTAGTGAAATAAATTGGTAACCGCAGACCTAAAATGGCGAGGGTCTCCTCTGTCATATTAATGACAGCCCCAAAACGGTGCAGGAAAGTGGTTCCAATTAACAGGTCATAGTTTTCATTTGGAAGCACATCGCCAGGGCTACAATGACAATGGACCCAAAGTGCAGAGGTAGCGCACTGTAAGCCCCCTCAGAGATGGTGCTTACTGCTCCAGCAGTTCCGTAAACCATTTGATGGTCCACATCAGGTTTTCAAAGTCAACTTTGCCATCAATCTAGTGGAAACTATGTTAACTGGAGCACCAGTATCTATTATAGCGCGAACCCTATTTTTTGCTACAAAAATATCACAGTATTTACACTCAGAATAAGAAGAACATTGACTGTTTATTATGTGAACATTTACATGATCTCTTTTTTCAAGAAAACTCATTATCCCCTCACTGACTTGGGGTTATTCTTTGATAATGGCATCTACCAGAAGGGCGACGTTTACTCCTACCAGAGTTGGTGCATCCATGGCAGAATCAAGATAGTCTGAGGAAGCTTGATCAAGCATTTGACAGGCATATGGCTTCAGTTGTTCTGGGGACTCTTCTTCTGCCGCTGCCTTAGCTTGAGCTTGTGTCACTATGTTTACCCCTCCAACTGGCTGCTGATATAAAAGTCCATCATTATACTGAGGGACTTCTGCAGGGTATACTACTATTGATTCAGGGATGTTTTGAGTTGGTATTGCGGAGGTAGAGGGTCCCATCTCTACTACGCTTCATCTTTTCCCTGATAGTATTGATCTTGGTGTATGTAGTTCACACGGCAGTTATAACAGAATTTTGACAAATGACCAGGGTGGCCGCATTCATAGCAGTTAACCCAATAAGAGCCACGTCCTTGATTATCATAAGAGGGTCCATATTAGAAAGTTTGAGGTCATTCAGTGTAACCATTCCCAGGTCAGTAAGATGATTGTTGACGTTCAGCATAGCTAGGTCCTGGTCGATAGTTGGGTTGCTGATGGTTTTCATGACCAGCCCATTGACACTGAACGAACTGTTGAGTATAATTCGGCCGAGGACAAGGCGCAGAGTTATAGAATTGCTGAGGATTGCTAAATGGAGCTGGGGTCAGACGAGAGTATTCTCCTAAATAGGAGGGTGCAGTAGCAGTAGTAGTCTTCCATTTTATATTTGGCGGTGGAAAGTTAGGGGATATTCAACGCAAAAACTGTACAATCTTGAGCAGAGGTACGTCATCATCCAGAAGCAGCAAAATGACATTGTGAAGCTCTCAATATGGTTTACCGCAGAGGTCATGGCGATGCACACATCAGCTTCCACTAAGTACCCTGCCCCAATCAGCACGTGGGCTTCCATTATGAATCATTCAGCAAACTCCAGGAGAGTCTCGTTTTGGAGGAATCTGATCATCAAGAATTCTGCTTTCCGCTGTGACATCTTTGAGGTACCCCAAAACAGGAGGAGTGCAGTATCCTTTACATCCTTATAGGTGACAGAGCTACTTGGGAGGTAACAGGTGACCTGATCAGCACTCCCAACATCCAAGGCAAATATCACAATTTGGCCTTCCATCTATTAGATGCACCTTCCAATGCAAACTCAAACTGTTTGAAGAACCCATAAATGTTCCTGTTTTGATTAAATGGAGGTAATTTTTCAATATTAACCTCCTCATCCCGTTCATGGGGTTTTGTCCCATACTGAGGAATGGGTCAAGATCCAAAAATACTTTCCCAATGAGAAGCTGGGCCAGCGGAAGTTGGGATGTCCGCTGCTTCAGGGGTAGTGTGACCTTCTGCCATGGGCGGTACCACCATTACTTTTTGGAAGCGGCGTTTTGACTCATATTCATATCTAGACTACCATCCTGGGTGTAGTAGTTCCGACCAGCGTCATAATCTTCCTCATATGATGCCCCCTCTTGATGGTCATCCTTGTCCCAGAGAGAAGACTGAGAAGTATTGGTCAGTCTTCACTCTGCGCACTGCAGCCATTCAGTGATATCATTCAATCAGTTGGCGAGTTCTTTGTTTTGTTGTCCCAAGATTTGTATTTGGCTAAACGTGCTATCAAGCTGGTGCATGACAGCATTTCGTTCTTGAAGGAGTTCATCTTGGTTTTTGAGCACCACATCTAAGGTAAGTTTGAGTTCCTCAAATACAGCTGGTGCAGTGTTCCGTGAAGATTCCCCAGCAACACAGGCTGTGTAAGGCATGGCTGGTGACTGGAGTCTTGGGGTGTTTGGTGGTTGATCAATGGGCCCCCTGTAGTGAGCACCACTGTTATAAAATCGGATGGTATTATTAGGATCCGCCATATTGTTCATACAAGTTGAAACCACTGAGAAACAGACAGATGATGTGGGGATTGTTAGTCCTTTGGACACACTTGAAAATATAATAAAAATAGGAGCAAACTTTCCCAATAAACTTTTTTGATATTTTATTAAATACAGCGATCTTTCGCTGTCCTGTTCTCTCTCTACTATTAACAACTTAACTTCTCTCAATCGCCCACCTCACTTATATACAGTGGCCTCAGGCAATATTGCTCTCATAGCTTGTATCATTCTATTCTGCCAATTCTCCTCGAATTTGGCTTGTTATTATATAATCCTCTATCGCTCTAATTGTAGGCAATTTACTTTGTATTCATCAAATGTCAACATTGCCTTATTGCCTTATATAGAGGCAACTTAATAATAACCCATTATATCCCAATATCGCCTTGTCTTGAGATACTCAAATAATTGTAAACAATATCATTTTTGGCAGATTCTTCCCAATCCGCCTTAGCTATCCCACAATTATCATCCAGTCATATTGGAATTGTGACAATGACTTTATAATAAGTTGGTGGTACTTTTCAAACTCGATGCATATGATCTTGAACTAAAATATATCTTATCAAGTGAGGGCAAGAAATATTGTTTAATGCTTCTATGATTCAGATTTTTTTAGCAGCAAACGGTTCAGTTTTAGGTGCAATCTTGACTTCTGAACATATTGAGCAACTTTATTGTTATAACGTCAGTGGGTGAGAAAGGTACTGTTACATTAATTTGATTGCCATAGTTAATGCATGTTCTGAGACAACTATCTGATTTTTTTAAAAACATTATAGGGGAATGCAGGAGATAAATTCTGCAAGATTCGTCCCTCAGCAAGCATGTTATAAATCTAGACATCCAGCACAACCTCTTTATTCATCAACAAGGGGTAAAAAAAGCAAGGATATAAACAATAGCGACCATTAACTTGAATTCAAACTCAATCTTTGTGTGAGGGGGTAAAGGCTCAGCTTTAAAGACATCAAAAGGTCCGCATAGTTTTTAATAATATTATCTAGGACAAATAAAATTGAAGTTTAAGTAGGCTGCATGGCGGCTAGACTGACTATGGAGTGGGCTACTACTTTAGCTTTAGAAACCATTTTATTTTCTCAAGGAATGAACACTCATTGACATCATCTGTTAATTTATCAACCATGGTGTTTTAAAAAGAGTTTCTGACGTCAAATTGCCAACATCAACCTATTTCAAAAATAACAGGGTACATGAGTTGCTTAAAAGTATAGAAGGTTTTACAAAACATCCTCTCCCACTTGGAAGGCTGTAGGGTAATATCTATATAACAAAGCATCTTTTTGTATGACCACCCTTAACTATTTGACTTGAACTGAGAGAAAGATTAAGGAATTTTAGATCTTGAAAGTCTAAATTTTGGTGGCATTGGTGTCAACCAATGTAAAGATTTAGTAACTCTAACTGTAACGGACTGGAAAAACTCCAGTTCTGACTGCCATATATTAAAATATTCTTTTGGTGCCACCATCAAGCACCAAAGCCTAACTGAGTAGGGAGAGGTTTAGGGCACTAATAGCGCTAAATATTCACCTACTACTGGTTGGTTATACAAAGTCATCTGGGGGAGTTGGTCCAAAACCAACACACTTAAAAAGCTCCTTGACAGGGAAAAAGACTACAGGCAAGCGAGGTATGCTAACCCCAAAATAACTTTTATTTTTATTCTGGACATATATAAAGTCCCTGCCATCAGTAGCTTGTCCGTGGATCCACCACCAATGCTCCCCAGGTAGGGATTAATAAGGGAAATAGAATTCTGAAGTGAACTTTGGGATGGGCAGGCGCGCCTTATAAAGGCAGCCTTTTGGGGGCCTCACCTGAGTCATTGATTAGGCTTTCACAAGCCTAATCTACAACTTGGGTGAGGCACGACTCAGCGTTTGAAACGACCAAACCAAAACAATTTTTAAAGCAATCAAACTCAGATTCAGATTTTCTGAATCTGAGACAGAATGCAATGATTGAGACAAACTCAATTGTTATATTAACCAGAAGAAGCAAATTATCCAATTACAAGAAACATTGGTTGAAGAATTATTTTATAAGAACTGAAATGTTACAATTAATTTTAAGTCTCGTGGCAGGATAATAGACAAGAGTGCCATTGAGACTCAGTAGTGTACACCCCTATAGTGCCCTGGAGCCGCCTGCTTGATTTTTAGGATTTGATATTTGCTTCTTGGTATTCAAAAGGAGGAAGTTCACTGTTGTTGCATATAAAACCCATAAAAACAGCTGATCTCCTTGTAGGGTTAAGAGTTAAAGCCTACATGTTACAATTTTTGTGGACATCCACACGCTTCTGTATAGAAAAACTCAGCAAAAAAATTAAGAAGCATTAATGAAGAGCTTCTCCAGAAGTTTATGAGTTTTTACTTCCTTGGAGGGAACTGGATTTGATTGAACCCACCTAAGGTCCAGGTTAAAAATGACATAAATTCACTGAAGCAAAAAAATGGACTTGCTAGCACCCTATAATCTTGAGTTCAAAACTGAGGTATTAATCTTTAAAACATGATGGTGCAGGAAAGTTGGTAAGTTATCCATCAACTATGACGAAAGTTCTAGTTTTCACCACCAGTTAGCACACTTACAGTCTACAACTGTCACCTTTGGAGAGGGATGAAGATTAAGGACCAAGTTAGAGGGTTAATGATGGCATTATTTTTATTGGAAAGGTCACATTAGGGGTGGTGACTCTGGATAAAGATGTTCATTATCAACGGAGTTTCTGAATATAAATCACAACAGAAGGGGTTTTTTCCAAAACCTGGTTTTCCATAATAATATGAGAAAGTCAAATGGTTGTCCTGGTATATCATAGAAAAAAGAACCAAGAATGTTTCAGACAAGGTATAAAAATGGTAAACCAATACAAGTAGGGAGAAATCAATAGCTTTGAGACTTGCTTAGGAGAGCTATGGTTAGTTTCTCAATTATGTCCAGGTGTGAATCATTATTCTGATTTAACTAAATTATGGGATGAGTGAAAGGTTACCCTGGGAAAGGCGGAAAAATACGTCTTAGTTCAAATGAGTAAGAGGGAGAAGTGCGCGAGGTGTACAAAAATTATTATAACGGGAAGTTATTTTAGAAGTGGTTTTTAATATCCAAAAAGAGTAATCACTGATGATTCTTGAGAGAAAACTCAAGCACAATGATATTAAGCAGAAAGTAATCAGATAATAAATTTTTGCTCTTAAAATGGTATCTATTGAAAACAGTATTTTGTAGATCTCAAAAATCAAATTTTGTGTTCAGTGTGGGAGAAGATTTATATATAGTGATTATTAGATACTAAACGCAATATGGCTTTTTTAGAGATAGGAGTATTGCATCACCAAGTCCTTTTATTATAAAGAGGAATAATGCACTAAGGCAAGAAAAAAATACACAAATAAAAACAGTGTTTTTTCTGCTATAAATTATTCTAACATACTGTGCCAACTTTTAAAATCAAAAAGAGAATTAATTTTAAGTTGGTTTTAGACTTTTCATGAATAATGCAAAGGAGAGAGGTCGGATTAGGGTCTTTGTTTTTATCTTTTTACAGTATTAATGGGGTTCAACCCAACAGGGGGACATCTACGCATCTATATTTGCATTGTGTTAAAATAAAGGGATTTTTAATATTAAAAAAATCATAATTTAATTTTTTGTAGAATAACCTAAAAAAGCCACATCATATGGGGACGTTGGGATTCTCCCTTTATGAGGAAAGCCCTGACCAGGGGTCACGACCCACCTATGGGCGGATGCTGGATTGGGCTCCCCATCAACTTGGGTTGACCCTGATAATATCTAAATAAATCATTATTTTGACACCAATGACTAATGCTGTGGATGCCAAAACTCAATTGGGTCGCTGCAAAATCCCCTTTGGCTATTGCACCCCAATCAAATAACCCTTTTTGGGCGCACCAGAAAATTATGCAGAGGATGCTACCAATCCCCTTGTGATATTTATAATTATCTTGATCGTTGACATCAATCAGTACTAAGACTTTCCTATTCCAAATTTTCCCATTCCTGATCCATCAAGGTTTTATAAATAACATCGATGAATCCCCCCTTGGGTTGGGACCATCTAGTACTAAAAAAAAAGGTCTTATAAATACCTCAAGGATTATTATAATATATACCATTTCTCGCTTATCTCTTTTCATTTTTACCTTTACTTAAGGCCTTAATGACCTATCAACTCTCTAGGGGCTTTGGGGGCCTAAAAATAATGGGATGGGTTGGAGTTGCTCATTGAGTTCATGTAGTGGTGCTCACTACAGGTGCTCCCAAGTTCTCAGCAAGAGCTAAATCAAGAAGAAGGAGGGGCAGTTGCTGCTGAGGGCCTTTGGCCTGAGGCATACACTGGGCCTAAAAAACCCAGGAGGTATGACTTGTCCAGGCCCCTGACCCAAGAGGGCAAGCCAGGTTGGAAGCAGTAGGGTCAGTTGGGGAGTCCCCCCAGATGGTTTGATTCTGATACTGGGCAGACAAGCACAGGTTATTGCGGTTTGATCCCCAATGCCAGCACTTTTGCCGTTGCTGGGACCTAGTCCCAATGCTGTGTGTTATCCCCAATGCTGGCTCCAGTGCTGATGCCAGATGTTATCCCCATTGCCAGGACCTCCTCCCGATGTCAGCCCCAGCACTGATGATAAGTGTAAATCCTGATACCAGCTCATATACCAATTTGGCCCCAGCACTGATGCTGGAACCTCCTCCCAATGCCATCCCAGCACTAATGTCAGGTGTCAATACTGATGCTAACTCTACGATAATGACTCATCCTCAGCTCTGACCCTTAGTCAAGGCTTGGGGGGGACTCTGTCAGGATTCTCTTTTTATTGGGTGAAGCCCTGACTAGGGGTTGCAACCTGCCTACAGGCAGATGCTAGATTGGGCTCCCCATAACTTGGGTTGAGCCTGATCTGAAGTAATGGGGATTGATCCTAATAATATTTAGATAATTT
This sequence comes from Massospora cicadina, assembly GCA_022478985.1. Classification (NCBI taxonomy): domain Eukaryota; kingdom Fungi; phylum Entomophthoromycota; class Entomophthoromycetes; order Entomophthorales; family Entomophthoraceae; genus Massospora; species Massospora cicadina. Next base: position 3,594 of record JAKSZP010007038.1, on the reverse strand, counting down.
CTAATTTGACACTGGCTACTAATGCAATGGATGTCAAAACTCGTTTGGGTTGTGGAAAAATCCCTTTTGGTGCTTGCACCCCAATCAAGCAACCCTTTTGGGCGCGCCAGCAAGTTATGCCGATGGTGCTCCCAATCCCCTTGTAATATTTATTTATTTTTATCTTGATTGTTGTTGGCAATCAATGACAAGACTTTCCTATTATACTTTTTCCATTACAATCCATCAGGGTCCTATATATACCTTGAGGAGTATTTTATTAAACACCTTTCTCGCCTGTCTCCTTTCTTTTTCTAAGTTTACTTAAGGCCTTAATGGCTAATAACTCGCTGGGGGCTTTGGGCCCTGACAATAATGGGCCAGATTGGAGTTGCTTCCCCAAGTTCCCAACAGGGGAAGAAGGGTTAGGAGGCTCTACATCCAGGGTAGCTCAGAGAGTGTGTGACAGGGCAGACAGAATAGGCATGGGTGAACCAGCAGCACGTGGCAAAAGGTGGTAGAGAGTAACGTTGGAGTCAAAGATACCTGAAGTATGCAGTGCCTCAGCATATTGGCAAGCTGGAATTCAGCATGCATAATAAGTGTCTTTATTTTTATTTTTAGGTATTAAACCAAGCAGGGAAAAGCTTGAAGAATAAGGAAAAACAGAGTCTTAGACAATTGGGATAGACTTTACTATAATTTCTGATGCAAAATAAATAAATAAAATAATTAGAAGAGGGAAAGAAGAAGACCAAAGTGTAAAGACTATAAGTGGATTTTGTTAGAGCTCATGCATTGATGATCTCATCACGTAGTCAAAAAATTTGTAAAGTTGTTTGTATTTAAACTTTGCAAAACTACCAAAGCATACTAAAACTATGATTCAGTAAATTCTTTAACCTAAATATTATAGAGCAACTAAAGATAGAAAAAAAGAAAAAATAAAATTGGAATAAGATCACATTTTGAGTCATTCAATATAATATCCTTGAAAAGCAAAGAAGCTTCAAAAAGGTACCTAATTATATGGGTAAATCTATAGGTAGTTTAGTCACCAAAATTCCACATAAGACAGAAGATTTTTAACAAAATACACTTGACTAACCATTTTTAAATACTTTATACTTTAAAAGCTTGAAGATTTTAGGTAGAATATAGAGCAGTCCTACATGATGTCAGATCCCAAAGGTGTCTTTCTTAAGAAGTAGAGCCATTACCTTCTCTCTATAAATAACTTTAATGAGATACTTGATGGCATTATAAAGCTCTTAGTTATAATCCTTAGCCTAAATTTTCTTAGTCTTAATTTTGGCGCTCAATGCCAGGAATTACTTCATTATCTGTGAGACATATAGCATATTGCTGAGCACCAAACAAGATCTAAGTGTATGAAGATTAAGAATAAAAAGATTTAAATGAGTCTCTAATTTAACTGAGATATTATAAAGTCATGGACTGGCTGTGGGTTGTAATACTTCCAGAAAAAATGTCACTTGAGGACTCATCATTATGTAACATTTATAAAATAAGGATATAAAACCATTCAACATAAGTTTTTCTCTATAGATAGTTAAAAGGCTGCGTCTATTATTTAAAAATGCATAATAAATCTTTTCTAAAATCCACCAAGCTCAATAATATAGTCTAGTATTTTAGGACCTCTATAAGAATTTTTTTACATTCTAATTAAACTTAATTGAGAGCTCCAATAAAGGTACAAAAATGTCTTTTAAATTACTTCATTAGATTTATTTGACTAACGTACCTTGAATACTATATTAGCTTTGTAGTATAAAAATCTCTAGATAGAATCTAGTAATAGTATACAAAATTTTGATGTCAACTTCATTTAGAATTTTTCAAGTTATGGATTAACCAAATCGTATGAACTTAAATCTTATAAATTACTTTACTTCACTGTCCTTATAAGCTTTATTTGTGAAAATTTAGTTTAAGTTTTTGCCTAAAATATACTGAAAATCTGTTATTTACCGCCTAATAAGCTTCTGTTTATCATTTAAGCTTCAGAAACATTGTCTTAAAATTATAACTAATTATCAGGAAAAGGGTTTTTGTTGCAATTTTTTATCTTAAAGATATGGTATGTAACTTCTCTAATGGCTGTTGAAGAAGTGTGCTATTATATAATTGAGGTTCACATGTGCTACTCAGTAATTTATTTTATGTAGGGAAAATTTCTGCCAGATAGTAAATTATTAGTTGAGTTCACTCCAAACTATAGGTCATTATACAAGAGATGAATATTGGTTGACAAGTTTTTTCCTTTAAAACTTCTATATTCGACCATTGTCACATAGATCATACTAACTTCATCATTGATAATTAACTTTTATAAATTATGTCAATTGACCCTTTTTTAGTACAAATATTGTCTAACACAAGAGGGAGGTCAACCACGCATCTTTATTTGCATTGTGCCAAACAAAAGGATTATTAGATAAATAAAGAATCCTAACATGGTGTTGCAGCGTTGAACCTAAGCATCCATATTAGAAGGGAAGAGGGGTCAGGGGTTTTTTTGTCCAGTGCCAGTTTCTTCAGGTGGCAGGCAAAGACTTAAAAAAGGGGGTTAAAGCATCAGCGGCATGGAGCATAAGAAGAAAGAGGTGAGGGTTATCCTCATTAATGAGGTCAGCATAGTGTTTGAATTGATGTATTGAGTGAGTTGATGTTCAGCAAAGGTGATGAGTTTGGCACACAAGTGGGAGATTTGATGCATTGACGAGTTTGGGTGTAGTTGGGGTCATAAAGCTATGATCTTGCCACATTGACGCAAGTGCGGCCTGCTGCAAATTCAAGTTCCTTAATATCAAATTTAGCTTTATTGGGTAAATCTCTAGGGAATTTAGGAATATGAATGCCCTTGCAAAATAGCTCAATTAGTTTATGGAGGGCATGGTGGAGGGGGGAGTTTGTGGGGGCAGCGGCTTCATTGACAGCCTTTTGATGAATATTTTTGTGCATTGGGAATCCGTTGCAAGGATGAAAATGACAGTGGGGAGTCAAATTGGGGGGTTTTGTGAAATTTCCAACTATTCTAAGTTGGGTATAGTTCTGTAAGCTCGTTCTGCATCATTGATCCAATCAAGAGCCTTAGAGGGAATTTATATGGCCAGTGATTTGCAAGCAACAGGAGATTGATATGTGGCAGATTATGATTGGCCGCGCACAATTGATCATGGCAAATATTCTGGCGCATGAGCCGCAATTGCTCAGATTTATTTTTTGCAGATGAGCTTTGGTTAAGTGAAGCAGTTAAAGCAGCACCCATGGTGGATGAGTATGTGGGAGAAAGAATTAATCTTTTATTCAAAGTATTTATTAGAAACAGTGGTGGGGTTAGCGCTGATGAGGGAGTGGCGGAAGTATCTTCAGCATAAACCACTTGCCAATTGTGCTTCAAATGGTCAAGTTCAAAGCACAAGGGGCGGATGTCGCAGCCATTTTTAACGCATGCCCAGAAGGGATGATCAGGTCTGGATCTGATCATGTCGCAGAGGGTATCATGAGGTGAGTGTTGTGACAGAAGGGTGGATTGTCACAAATGCATGAGGCTAAAAGAGATGATTGGCGTCATTGGGAACCATGAAC